>JAKFHT010004511.1:13810000-13836384 GCA_023783455.1 Erythrocebus patas
CATTATTTTATTCATGATGGGTGCTTTAAAATACTAGCCAGGTCACTCCAATATCTGATGTGTCTCAATATTGGCATCAATTGATTGTTTTTCTTAATTCAAGTTGTCTTTTCTTTGGTTATTTTTATAATGGGTGTTTTTCAGTTGTATCATGGGTATTTTGAGCAATATAATAGGAGACTTTGAGCCCTATGTAAAAATCTTTTATTTTTGTGGGTAGTTGTTGTACTTAGGCTTAACACACAGATCTTGGCCCACTTTGTGTGCTGTGGTTCCAATAAGAGTTTAATTTTGGTTTATCTGATGCATCAGGGACTCCCTGATGCTGCTGTATGAAAGGACAGATGAGATTTCTCCAGTCCAACTGCCTCCCTGTTGGGGAGATGAGCCTCCAGCAGTTGGAGAAGAAGGGGACTTCTTAGGATCCAAGGTCTTTGTTGCTTCAGGAGCCATCCTGCTGTGGGGCAGCCAGTGTTTTCAGGCCAGGTCACTTGTCATTGTGGAATACTCCTTGCCCTGTCTCCTGGGTGTTTGTTGTGGTTCCTCTACCCTCAGGGGAAGAACAACCATTTCTCTGGCTGTTCATTATCAGTGTCATCCCAGCTGATCCCCCCTTTGGTGTTGCAGAGCCAGCTTGGTTTGTTGAAAGGACTCCTGGTCCCTCCAGAGAGGCAGCCCAGTTAGGCTACCTTCTGTTACTAGAATGTTAGAAATGTGAGGTCTTCTGGGTGGGGAATTTAATATGTGTGTGTGTGTGTGTGTGTGTGTGTGTATTCTTTATTTGTAGTTTTAAAATATTTTACAGATCTTCTAAATTTGTTGCATTAATAGTGTTATTCAACCTTTTTAACTGGTATAGCTGGTGTTTACTGACTATTTACTATGTACCAGGCCTGGTGCCAAGGTATTGGAATACTAATTTGTCTTAATATTCACAAGAATCTTTATCCCTGTTTTTATTGAAGGCTGAAGCTGAGACTTCAAGGTTTTTCTCTGTTTGCTGTACTGGCTGCTTTTCAGCTCCTGTGCCTCTGTGAGGGTCTCCTAGTGACCCTAGGGAGATGTGGTTAGACTCTGAAACCCTCCTTAAACATTGTCCCTTTGGCATTTAGACTGCTTTCAGTATTAAATGTAATAATATTGCAATAGACATCTTCATGGAAATAGCTTTATATTTTATTTAAACTATTTCCTTAGGATAGAGTCCTTTTATCTTGAGAGAGTAAAGCATGTGCATTTTTTATGGATCAGTGACTGTATTTTTCTGATACCAAATTACTTTATAAAAGTCTTATGCCAGTGTACTCTGCCAGCAGAAATAAATGAAAAAATATACCAATTTTATTCTATCCTCAATAGTGTTGGGTACCATAAAACAAGTAAATATTAGTTGAGAATGTATTTTTGAGGAAGAAATGTGGGCAAGCATTGATTAATTAGGTCAACATATACTGGGGACATAGGCTCTACCCAGCAGTGACTCTGGCGAGACAGCGGTGAATAGGCAGGTAGCCCCTGGATGGACAGAGTCAAGGAGAGAGGTCTCAGAGGACTCACCTGCGATATGAGGGCATTGGAACTTTTCATGTTATTGAGGAAGGCATCAGCTGGCCTGCAGGCAGATCTTTGCTCTGGTGGCCATGTCACATACCATCATTGTTGGAAGATTTACCTTAATATAACAGCTGAATAAGAGATATATCCAAATATGCTTCATTTTGCAGGCTAATTCCACCTTTTATATTGTGGACAAGCTAAAAGCTTTATCAGAAACACTGCTGGAAATGTCCAGCCTTTTCCAGAGAAGTGGAAGTGGCCAGATGTTCAACCAGCTGCAGGTGAGTGGTTGGTCTCTGCCACCGAGGGATAGGGAGCTACTGCTAGGGCATGTCCGAGACATCAGGGCTGCCCTGTAGAAGATTCTACAGAGTCACGTCAGGCATGGTGGTTCTAGTTGACTCATATAATTGACGTAAAATTAGAGATGTGTGAAAACATTTTGTGAATTTTCAGTATTTTACCCATGCAAGATAGTATCATCGTGAGAATGATTAATAATTTGTTAATAGTAACCTGTTCTTTAAATTCTGTATTAAGCTTAATGCTTTTTAGATTGTTTGCATACTTTTGAATTGTATGTCTATTCAACAATCAATGATCATTTCCTCATATTCTGTATTGACAACTTAATATTTTAAAAAAGAACAATTTACAGTTTAGAATGGCCTAACTGCATTAGACCCGGACAATCATTAATGTAAAACTTTAATTCAGGTAGATCACCTAATAATTTTTTGGGCATTTGTATAACTTCAAATTACCTTAACTCTGATAGGATGAGAAAATATGCCTGCATTTTAATTCATGTTTAATTTTTCATTAACCACCAGGTAAGTAGTTCAGAGTATGGACTCAGGAGCTAGAATCATTTGAGTTTGATTCCCAGTTCAACCCCTGCCACCAGTTGTGTGATCTTGGACTAGTCACTGAAATTCTCTGTGCCTTAGGTTTCTTCCCTGAGAAATGAGGAAGTGATAGTAGTTATGAGATATAAATGGGTCAGGATACGTAGAGCCTTTGGAATAGGTTTTGACACAGAGAAAATGCTACTGGGTGAGTCTGAGTTTTCCAAGAAACAGATGCCAAGACAGGATTACACGTGCAATAATTTTATTTTGGGAAATGGCTGCTGAGCAAAGGAAGAGGAAGCTAGACAAGCTGGAAGCAAGGTTGTCAATGGTGATGCAAGTCTGACCCTGAGGAAAGCAGAGAGGGAGAGGGTTGGGTGGAAGCATCCTGGTGGACCCTGCAATTTAATGGACATCAGATAAGGCTGAGAGGGAGTCACAGAGCTAAAGTCAGTTATCAAGGTAGGGGTCCCATGTCAGTGGAGTCCTGTGGCTCCTGGGAGTGGGCCTGATGTGGTGGTCATTGGTGAGGGACAGCCCATGGGAGGCATGGCCTCAGGGCAAAGTGCCATGGATTCAGAGTCCAGCAGTGGGACCTGCCATTTCTGTTTCCTGCAGTTGGAGGTCTGCAATGTTCATTCTCACAGCGACCATGGCCATATGTATTAGCTAGTATTGTAATCTTCTTTAATTTGCTTGTGCATGGATTAATCTGTTAATACAGACATCAGTGAACCTTTTCAGTTAATGGGACGGATAGTATTTTAGACTGGATGAGGTCTCTGCTGCAACTATATATATTGTGTGCAATAACATATTACACAATATCATAAGCACCAAGTCGAGAGTATACAAAGATCTAGGAGAACATAAAGCAGTGCCTAACTCGGCCTCAAAAATTGGGCAGCTCCTTGTGAAGTCTGGTGTACCTGAGTACTAAGTGGCCATGTCAGAAATCAAAGTCACATGTCCAACCAATTGAAGAACTTATCTTCCATAGGAAAAGACGGTGTAACCAATTGAAGAACTTATCTTCCATAGGATAAGACGGTGTAAATTGTTCCTCTATTTCTTAGTTTTGGGATCACGCTCAAGGGAACTTGCAGTGCCTTGGGTTTGTAGTAGTCGATGTCTATGTTCCAGGCCTGGTTCCGCCACTAGATGGAGTGGTTAGAGCCTCTGGGTAAAGCCCTAACTTTGCTCTGCTTCCCTGCTCCATAAGTAAAAGACAACAGTAACCTCATGGGGATGTTGTTGAGATTAAAAGACATGATGCATAATAACTAACCTGCACATTGACTGGCAAATAGCGAATGCCCAGTGAAGGAAGATAGATAAGATTTCAAAAAAGAAAAGCAAACACCAAACTTTCATAATAATTTGTCATCCTCAGACAAATTAAAACCATCACATGTAATAAGGTGAATGTGAGAAATAAAAGAGCTAATTACAGAGGGTACATATTATTTGAGAATTCCTGTCTGGAGCTCCCGTGTTATCAGGTTATGTGCTGGACCAAAATCTGGATAGCATACAAATATTCTCTAAGAAATTGGCAAATTCCAAAATTAATTCCCAGTCATTGATCCTGAGGCAGAGCCTGGATACATCAGCATCTTTCCCTCTCAGCTTCTTGCTGGTTTTTGTATGTCGTAAGTGTGGGGCAGTGCAATTCAAGTACATGGATATCATTGGCAAAATAAAGGGGCAAGATGTCATTAAGTTGATGAAAAAATCTTGGAGAACTCTCCACAGTAAACAATTTGTCTCCAGTCATTGACAAATGAGGCAAAGTCACAACCATCAATAGTAATGAAAGAATAATGGTACAGATGAAGCAATGAAAGATGTTTCTGAAGATGAGTAGCAAAACATTGAGAGAGGGTTTGGGAAATTCTGAAATCCTCCCTCAGAGTTTTTATAACGATGACCCTCTCTTTATAACTGGCCTCTGAGGAAGGCCATGCAAAGGAAAGGAAAGAATCTTATAGAAAGTAAAAGATCACTATATAGGTTCGTTAGAAAATTTTGCCAAAAATAAACCGTTTAGTTCATTCTTTGTTTTTAGTATTAATACACAATTACAACTACAACATAAATTTTCATAATTGTTGATTTTGTTTTTCAAGGTAAGGTCCTAATAAGATGTTATCCTGTTATTTATTGTGGTGTTTTAAAACTTCTTTTAAGTGGATTCAGTTTATATGCCTTGTTCCTTTGTAATGAAACTTTGAATAAGTCTAATAGGTATTATTCAATAATCTGAAATAATGCAATTATTTTTGTTAAGCTGTATTATTTTTCTTTAGGAGGCCCTGGGAAACAAATTTGTAAGAAACTTTGTAGAAACGCAGTTGCACATTGATATAGACAAACTTACTGAAAAACTCCATACATACGGTAAGTGTGCTGATGGGTGTGGTTGTGTTCTTCTGCCTAAATGGCTCTGCCACTTAGGTGGGTCCTCCCCCTTGGGCCATGACGTTGCTAAGTGACTTCCAGCAGGTCGCTTTTCCTCTCTCAGTTTCTATTTTCTTATCTGGATCCTGAAGGGCTTGAACTAAATACACCCCAAAGTTTGTTCATGCCTGAAGTTTTTTTGATTCACTGATTCAGGACTTAACTACTAAAGAACCTAGTTAAAAAGGAAGTTTCCTGATTCAAACACAAGAATTGTGAATTACAAAACAAGTTTATAAAAGAAATTATTATTATTATTGAGCTAAAAGTAACTTGAAAGCCATTGCATAGATTTGAAAATGAGAAGCTCAGATAAAAACATTACGTATCAGTAAACATTTATTGTACCTCTGCAATTGATGAATCTGTGAATTCATTTAGGTGTTTTAACAAACATTTGCTGGACACACAAGGAAAGCCAGTTCCATGAAATAATCCAGAAGGGCATAAACTATTCCTGTTCCACCATGCAGTGCAGAGAAGAAGATGACTGTGCTTAGAAACTGCAACACTGTGGCAAAATCAGCCATCAGGGCCCTGCCAGAGAAACTCTCAGCAGCCTAATCCAGTTGGCAGGGACCTGGAGTCAGAGGAAGGATGAGTGTCAGGCTGTTCCAGGTCCCTGACTCCGTCACACGCTGCTTGTGCACGGGAAAGGGTTTCGGATCTGCCTTACATATGAAAGTCAGAAGAAGGCAAGACAGTTTATTAGACAAAATATAGTACTTCCCTTTAAAACAATTTCTGGTGAATATAATACTTAATACTACTTCAGAAAGGTTAATCATATTTTAAAATGTTTTGTATTTTAAATGCATTACATAATTTTTTCAATTAATTAAAACACCTTTAAAAAAAGAAGTAGCACTGGAAAGCTTATTACAGTGTCCCCATCTTCTGTTGCTGGAACCAAGGACTTACATGGGTCCGAGAGATCCTGTGTGGAACACAGATGTCTCCTGAGTTTGCATCTACCGTGGTGCTAGTGTTAATGCAGATGTCTCAGAGTGTGAATTGTACCTGAGCCATGTTTGTTCAGCACGTTGCTGCTTAGCCAACACTACTTTTGAATAGGTTTTCCCACATGTAAGCTTCCATTGTAAAATTAAGAGAAAGTTCCCTAGAAATTTAGAACTTTTCCTACAAGTGTGTTGGGACACAGAATATGAGATTCACATGGAATTTTGAGATCCATGAAGTGTGATCCTCTCTGCTTTCTGCTTCTGCCTGATGCTGGAGGTTGGAGACCATCTCATCCAGGTGAATGTCGGCTGTTTTCTCCCACCCTGCACAGCCCTCCAGGAGCAGGCACAAAGTGGGGTCAGGCGTTCACGGGTGGGGTGGTGGTGAGGAATTGATCACTGACTGGATGCAAATCTCCTTTTGTAACTTAGCTAACAAATGAACTCACCTTACTGCATGCACCTTTTAAAATTTATTCCTAGGTCGTACTCACTTTTCTTCATCCTATAATCAGTATCTGGAAACTGAGGTGACTATTCGAAGATATATTGATGCAACTTCTGGGAATATTTGCCTAATCATGCTGTCATTTTTATTCATTATCTAACTTTTATTTTATTTTTATTTTTTTGAGACAGAGTTTTGCTCTTGTCGCCCAGGTGGTAGTGCAATGGCACAATCTCGGCTCACTGCAACCTGTGACTTCCGGGTTCAAGCAAATCTCCTGCCCCACCCTCGCCAGTAGCTGGAACTACAGGCACGCACCACCATGCCCAGCTGATTTTTGTATTTTTAGTAGAGATGGGGTTTCACCAAGTTGGCCAGGCTGGCTCAAACTCCTGACCTTCGGTGATCCTTCCGCCTTGCCTCCCAAAGTGCTGGGATTACAGGCGTGAGCCTCTGAGCCTGGTCTCATTATATAACTTCAAAAAATAACTTTTTGCTTTATTACAAAAAGTATATATGTCCATTGTAGAAACATTAGAAAATACAAATAAGCCAGAAAACAAATCCACCTGTAATCTTATCTCCACAGATAGCTGTTTTAAAAGCCTCAGAGTTCTTTTTTAGATGAATTTATATGTACTCATATGAAGGTAAGTATATGTATTTTCACAAAAATGATTAAACTGTTCATATAATTTTGTTACCTGATTGCAAAAAATTAAGATTATTATAAAAGTTTTTTGTATCCATAAATATTGACTATTACTAAGAAAAAGTCCCTTCATCTAGCTTTGCCTTCCATTTCACTCCATCGTATGAATTTAAACTTAGGAATTTCTTTAGGATTAGTCGTTACATATCTAACTGATATACCTGTGGCAGTATTTCTTGTTTTATTTGTTACAGGAATTATCAATTGATTTCCTGTTCTGAAAGATGCAGATTTAGTTTTGTACTACATCATTTCCCTGATCAGTTGCTCCCACTATGCTAATATGACCATTTTAGTTGTCATAGAACAGTATGAGGAGATAAATGTTGTTCAGTGCAGAGCCAGGCTACGCATTATAATGACATTCCCTTATTTACCATGTCTCCCTTTTCCTAGAGTTTTATGCTCTCTTACTATTACATGAAACACTTGTTCTCCATTACACCCACCTCCTGTGTGCCAACATATCATCTTTATGTTGAATCCTTTTGTCTGTGCAAATGCCACCCAGACCCCCTACCATGCTCCACCTGGGCAGGCTGCCCGCTCCTGCCAGCACCCGGCTGCTTTCCTAGGAATTCTTTGCTCTGCTCTCCTGGGGTGGATACCATGATTCCTGGGCTCTATGTCCTCCTTTTTGTTTTGTTGTCATGTTTTGTGGGTTCATATTAATCAGTGTCGTCCTGAAAAAGACAATGAGAGAAAAAATTCCTGAGTGATTTTACTCAGTAAAGTAAAATTACATCTGAATGATATGTGGAAATATCCCCTATTTCATTACCAATAATTTTGTATCTCTTCTTTCTCTCTCCTTTTTGCTTTTAATCAGTCTTGTCAGTCTTTTAATCAGTCTTTTATTTTATTTTTTTATTATACTTTAAGTTGTAGGGTACATGTGCACAACATGCAGGTTTGTTACATATGTGTACTTGTGCCATGTTGGTGTGCTGCACCCATCAACTCGTCAGCACCCATCAACTCATCATTTACATCAGGTATAACTCCCAGTGCCATTCCTCCCCCCTCCCACCTCCCCATAATAGGCCCTGGTGTGTGATGTTCCCCTTCCCGAGTCCAAGTGATCTCATTGTTCAACTCCCACCTATGAGTGAGAACATGCAGTGTTTGGTTTTCTGTTCTTGTGATAGTTTGCTGGGAATGATGGTTTCCAGCTGCATCCATGTCCCTACAAAGGACACGGACTCATCCTTTTTTATGGCTGCATAGTATTCCATAGTGTATATGTGCCACATTTTCTTAATCCAGTCTGTCACTGATGGACATTTGGGTTGATTCCAAGTCTTTGCTATTGTGAATAGTGCTGCAATAAGCATACGTGTGTACGTGTCTTTATAGTAGTATAGATTTATAATCCTTTGGGTATATACCCAGTAATGGGATGGCTGGGTCAAATGGTATTTCTAGTTCTAGATCCTTGAGGAATCGCCATACTGTTTTCCACAATGGTTGAACCAGTTTACAATCCCACCAACAGTGTAAAAGTGTTCCTCTTTCTCCACATCCTCTCCAGCACCTGTTTTTTCCTGACTTTTTAATGATTGCCATTCTAACTGGTGTGAGATTGTATCTCATTGTGGTTTTGATTTGCATTTCTCTGATGGTCAGTGATGATGCACATTTTTTCATGTGTCTGTTGACTGTATACATGTCTTCTTTTGAGAAATGTCTGTTCATATCCTTTGCCCACTTTTTGATGGGGTTGTTTGTTTTTTTCTCGTAAATTTATTTGAGTTCTTTGTAGGTTCTGGATATTAGCCCTTTGTCTGATGAGTAGATTGCAAAAATTTTCTCCCATTCTGTAAGTTGCCTGTTCACTCTGATGGTAGTTTCTTTTGCTGTGCAGAAGCTCTTTGATTAGATCCCATTTGTCAATTTTGGCTTTTGTTCCCGTTGCTTTTGGTGTTTTAGACATGAAGTCCTTGCCCATGCCTGTGTCCTATGGTATTTCTAGTTCTAGATCCTTGAGGAATCGCCATACTGTTTTCCATAATGGTTGAACTAGTTTACAATCCCACCAACAGTGTAAAAGTGTTCCTATTTCTCCACATCCTCTCCAGCACCTGTTGTTTCCTGACTTTTTAATGATTGCCATTCTAACTGGTGTGAGATGGTATCTCATTGTGGTTTTGATTTGCATTTCTCTGATGGCCAGTGATGATGAGCATTTTTCATGTGTCTGTTGGCTGTATGAATGTCTTCTTTTGAGAAATGTCTGTTCATATCCTTTGCCCACTTTTTGATGGGGTTGTTTGTTTTTTCTTGTAAATTTGTTTGAGTTCTTTGTAGGTTCTGGATATTAGCCCTTTGTCAGATGAGTAGATTGCAAAAATTTTCTCCCATTCTGTAGGTTGCCTGTTCACTCTGATGGTAGTTTCTTTTGCTGTGCAGAAGTTTTTTAGTTTAATTAGATCCCATTTGTCAATTTTGGCTTTTGTTCCCGTTGCTTTTGGTGTTTTAGACATGAAGTCCTTGCCCATGCCTGTGTCCTGAATGGTATTACCTAGGTTTTCTTCTAGGGTTTTTATGGTTTTAGGTCTAACATTTAAGTGTCTAATCCATCTTGAATTAATTTTCGTATAAGGAGTAAGGAAAGGATCCAGTTTCAGCTTTCTACTTATGGCTAGCCAATTATCCCAGTACCATTTATTAAACAGGGAATCCTTTCCCCATTTCTTGTTTTTGTCAGGTTTGTCAAAGATCAGATGTCTGTAGATGTGTGGTATTATTTCTGAGGGCTCTGTTCTGTTCCATTGGTCTATATCTCTGCTTTGGTACCAGTACCATGCTGTTTTGGGTACTGTAGCCTTGTAGTATAGGTTGAAGTCAGGTAGTGTGATGCCTCCAGCTTTGTTCTTTTGACTTGGCTCTCTGTTCTTTTGTTCTTTTGATCTCTTTGTTCTCTTTGTTCTTTTGATTTGGCTCTCTGTTTGTCTGTTACTGGTGTATAAGAATGCTTGTGATTTTTGCACATTAATTTTGTATCTTAAGACTTTGCTGAAGTTTCTTATCAGCTTCAGGAGATTTTGGGCTGAGACGATGGGGTTTTCTAAATATATAATCATGTCATCTGCAAACAGGGACAATTTGACTTCTTTTCCTAACTGAATACCCTTTATTTCTTTCTCTTGCCTGATTGCCCTGGCCAGAACTTCTAATCAGTCTCTTAAACACGATTACAACTTTTCACAATGTTCAATACTTCTTATATCCTTTTCTATACATTCCAACCTATTTTTTCTTTATGCTTTAGTATGTGATTTTTTTTCTTACTAGTTTTTAAATTAACACATTCTCTCTTCAGCTGGGTCTAATCTGCTATTAAACATACCAATGAAGTTCTTCATTTAAGTTGTTGCATTTTCCACTTAAAATTTAAATTTTATTATTTTAGAATAGTTTTTAGGTCCCTGGTGAAAGTCTATTTTCATCTAAATTTGGACACAATAGTCACATTTTGGAAGTGCATGTTGTGAGCTTTAATACTTGTCTTTCGTGGGTATTTTTTAAGTCTATTTTTCTCTTGTTTTTTGGTTATTTTTCTTGCCTTGTCTCCAGGAATATTAAGGATTAAGAAAATCGAAACCAGATATTATAAATGGAAAATTGTAGAAATAAATTTGAGTCTCCTGATAGTGCTATCTTCCTCTAGATAATGTTATTTTCTGGCTTCTGACAGAGAGCTAGGGCAGGGCCACGTTCTCCTAATCCAGTTGGAGATGGAGTGGATTGATGGAGGTACACTTCAGCCTTAGTAGGGAAATTTCCAGTTTCCTGTATTCCTGGATAGATGCCCTATTTGGGTGGGGTGGGGGGTCTCACCTATAAAACTGATATCAATTAGGGACCATGTAGATCCTGAGTTCAAAGTTCCATGGACCACTGGAGACTCAGCCTCTCAGTTTTTGGCAGGACCAAATACCAGGCTTCCCAAAGTTCCCTTTTCTCTTGCATCTCTGACCTTTGGGCTTTTGCTGCCTTGGTACCTCTTTAAAGTCTTTATATAGATTTTCTTTTTTTTTTAATTTCAATAGGGTTTTGGGGAACAGGTGGTGGTTGGTTACATGGATAAGTTCTTTAGTGGTGCTTTCTGAGATTTTAGTGCAGCCATCACCTGAGCAGTGTACACTGCACCCAATGTGTAGACTTTTTTAAACTTTTAAACTAAAGTCTTTATATAGATTTTTTAAAGGTCATTCATATTTTCTGATTGTACTTGGCAGGAAGCTTCATCTGCCCCACGTTGTCTTCCATTACTCTAAGTGGTGGTTTCCTCAATATGGCCTTTCAATCTGAAGACGATGGCTCTTCAATTAAGGGGAGTTTTCTTGTCATCGTTTCTTTGATATTTTTACCTCTCTATAAAAATAATGCTATTTTAACTTTAGTTTATTTTAAAATTACTATTACTGTTTTCTATTTGTTTATTTTGAGTTTTCTCTTTAACGTTGGAGGGTTTGCTTTAAAATTTGGTGACATTATGAGCAAGGCATTAAAACCAGACCGAAAGTGTTATGGTGAGTAGAAGTTATTGTGACTCAATTCACATTAGTAGTTCCCAACTGAGGATGATTTTGTCCTCCAAGGGATGTTTGGTTATGTCTGGAGATATTTTTGGTTGTCACAGCTGGTCACAGCTACTGCCACCTAACAGGTAGAGGCTAGGGGTATTGCTAAACATCCTACACTGCACAGAGCAGCCCTCCACAACAAGGAATTATGGGCCCAAAGTGTCTGTAGGGCCTAGGTTGATAAACTCTCATTTAGAGAAATAGGATGGAGTCACCTCTTGAAAAAAAATGTCAGGAGGAGACACACTGGAATGTTAAATCCTCTGGTCTGTTTTGGCTGATGCTTGCCATGTCTAGGACTCACCTGATGAGTCCTCAGGTGTATACACTGAATCAGGAACAATCATCAACTTGTATTACTATCTTGAGCTTGGCCCACATCACTGTAGAATTTTATACTATGTTGTTTTATGTCAACCTATATGTGAACCTCAGTATTGTTTTGGCCCTTTCAGACTTAAAGTAGCCTGTGTATCTTTACCACGCCTCTTGTTCCATGGGCCCTGTGTGTTTTTCTTGGCCCATTTTTACTGTATACTGTGAGGTGAAGTGACCCAATAAGAGCCGTGACTGTAGGACTCTCACCAGGGGTTTTGCCCATTTGTGTCCTATCCTCTGTAATCCATCTTTTTCACATAGCAGTGCCCTCATCGTTTAGGTTGGGGAGCATAGACGAGGTCTCCAAAGTGATGGAACATGCAGTCAATACTAGACCACATTTTATTTTTATTATATCTAGTCCATTGTGCAGGAACTGTTACCCAACAAGGATATTGCTTCTTTCCTCCCAGAGGAGGGAGATCTGCCCAGTGTCCTAAGACCTAAGAGTTTTTGTGTGGAGCTGCTTTTCTAATTTGTAATTAATGCCACATAATAATGTTTTAGTCAGCATTGATCTACATACATGATGATGTTCCTATAAGGTCATAATGAGCTGAAAATTCCTACTGCCTAGTGACTTTGTAGCTGTCATCACATTGTAGAATAACACATTACTCACTTGTTTGTGGGGATGCTGGTGGAAACAAACCTACTGCACTGCCAGTCATATAAAAGTCTAGCACACACAATTATGTATAGCACGTAATACTTGATCATCATATTATAACGACTATGTTATTGGCATATGTATTTAATTCAATTTGGAGTGTATTTCATATATATATGTGTATATATGTATATATATGTGTGTGTATATATATGTGTATATATATATGAGTTAAGTGTAAAGCAGCCTCAAGTAGGTCCCTCAGGAGGTATCCAGAAAAATCCATTGCTAGCATAGGAGATGACAGCTCTATGTGTGTTAGTGCCCTGAAGACCTCCTTCCAGTGGGACAAGAGGTAGAGGTGGAAGAAAGTGATATTGATGATAATGACCCAGTGTAGGCCTAGGCTAATGTGTGGTTTTGTGTGTTAGTTTTTAACAAAAAAACTAAAAAAAAAAAAAAAAAAAATACCTAAAAAGTAAAACAAGCTAGCTCAAAGAATAAGGATATAAGGAAAATATTTTTGTACAGCTATACGATGTGTTTTGTATTTTAAGCTAAGTATGATTACAAAAGGGTCAAAAAGTTAAAAAATTAAAAAGTTTATAAAGCGTAAAATTACAGTAAGCTAAGGTTAATTTATTTTTGAAGAAAAATTTAAAGAATAAATTTAATGTAGCTTAAATATACAGTGTTTATAAAGTGTAGAGTGGTGTGTGGTAATGTCCTAAGCCTTCACATTCACTCACCACTCACTGCCTTATCAGAGCAACTTCCAGCCTGCAGGCTTTATCGGTGAGTACTCTATACAAGTGTGTCATTTAATACCATATAAAATTTTTCAGATCATATTTTTATTATACCTTTTCTATGTTTAGAGATTTTAGATAAACAAATACTTACCATCATGTTACAATTGCCTACAGTATTCAGTACAATAACATTCTATGCAGGTTTGTAGGAGCAATAGGCTATGCTATACAGCTAGGTGTGCAGTAGGCTGTAACATCTAGGATTGTGTAAGTCCACTCTGTGATGTTCACACACAATGAAATTGCCTAATGCTGCCTTTTTAAGCTGCATCTCTCAGAATGCATCCTCATGTTTAAGTGATGCGTGGCTGTAAGATGTACCTATGTCTCCC
The DNA here is from genome assembly GCA_023783455.1 of Erythrocebus patas. Taxonomy (NCBI): domain Eukaryota; kingdom Metazoa; phylum Chordata; class Mammalia; order Primates; family Cercopithecidae; genus Erythrocebus; species Erythrocebus patas. The sequence continues at coordinate 13,823,712 of JAKFHT010004511.1, forward strand.
AATTATATGCATGATAAGAAAGCTTAAAGCCTTCTCCAAAGCAGTTTCAATTCTGCTACTGGAAGATAATGAAAGTCACACTATCGTGAGACCAAGTCACTCTTCACTGTGTTTAACATCTGCCATTTTATGCAGTTAAATTGTCTAACCACGCTTACTAGGCAAGCTTATAGTGCAGCCTATTCCAAATAACAAATGGTCAGCAACATACAGATGCAGTAGAAAAATGTCTCCAGTTTGCCCTACACTGTGAAATTTAACAATGTCCACTTCTCCATTAAAATAAAGCCCCCCGCAATGCACAATATACTTTTTGGTTTTCTATTTTCTAGCTGTTCTGCTTACTTTCATGCAGAAAAATTAATTAAAGATATTTAGTTGGAGCCTCGCTCTCTCCTTATAGCTGTTACATGATAATAGCACTTACTGTAAATCAGGTTATAGTGTATATATAACTTCAACTACATTTACTTTTCACAAAAATTTCATGGGTAATTTTCCTTTTCTTATGCTACAGATGAAGAAAGTGAAACTTTTACAGATTAAATAGCTATCTAATGCAAAACAAGATAAATAGTGCAATTGCCATGGGAGCAAAGCCATGTCTTGTCAGCTTTGCAACAACAGTGACCTGCACTCCTGGAGCAGTGACAGCGGGGGTCAATGCCACTTCTATGTTCCCAAACCAGGTTACCCCAGCCCATGTCTTTTGTGGGTCTTGCTTTTTGATATCTCCCAGGGCTATAATTGCCCATAAGAATATCCAAGTGTAGCCTCATACCCACACTATTTAGAAATCAGAAGAACCCTCAAGGGAGTTTTCATTCACAGCAATTGCATACCCCGTAAATACCAGTCATTACGGTAGCATTTCACAGCACTGCTATGTCCAGAACCTGAGACCTCAATACTTCTAGCAGGTGCTAGGCAGTGTTCCAGAGCCCATGGAAAATCATGGCATAAACATGATGAAATGTCCAAAGGAATCACTTTTGCAGCAACATTTTGAGGGCAATGAGACATCATTTTATACTAAAAAAATGAGTAGACTAGTACCATATAACATTTTCACACGCAAAAATCAGTTATTTCGTGGAATTTTCACCTTCTCAAGGCTCATCCAGGATCCTATCATCTTCTTGCACACCCTTGTATCCACCCTTCTCCCTGGGTGGAGTAGCTTGAGAAGTGCAATGCAACCAGGCACTGTCAGCAAAGTCTGCTGGAGTCATCAGCCAAGGGCTGGTTCAGTGATGTGGTGCCATCTTAGAGAAGGAAATAGAGAAAGCAGACAAGAAATGTTAAGACTGCTGGTGTCAGCACTGGCTCTGCAACAGCCAGTCCAGGCCAGCTGTCCAGCTCCGGCCCTCTGTGTTCTCACAGCAGATAAACTGGGGTGCTGAATGTTTCATTTTGGTTGGGTGGGGGTGGGGCTGGAAATCTGGAAATTCCCCTACCACACAGAACATTGCTTTGATTGTGCTGTGTTACCTGAACTAATATTGGAGTCTTAGAGCAGAATAAAGGCAGTGGAGTTTGTCTGCTCCTCTACTGAAAACAGCTTTACATAGTATATTAATAACTGTGATACTAGGAAATAGTTATTGAGTGCTGTCTATGTGCCAGACACAGTGTCAAGCATGTTACATGTTATTCTACTTCACCTTTGGAAAAAGACCATTGAGCAGATGATTATCATTTCCCTTTCATAAAGAGGACAAGTATTAAACAGCCTCAGATGCCCACTGAGGGGTGGTGAGCAGACACCCAACTCCATCTGACCCATTTGTCCACAAGGCCCAGTAGGCGGTGGAGATCCTGTGTCCGCATCTCCAGGCCAAATGGGCACCATGCCAAGATAAATTCTTTAAACCAAACCACATGACCTCTCGTTGAGTGATGTGGGCTGGACCAGACTGCTAGCCACCCTCTAATCCTTCCATGTCAGAGCCGAGGGAAAGGCCTCACTGGTGTGCCTTGCAGTGGCTCAAAGGCTCAGAACTTTTCCAAGGAACTCTGAGATGCTGTGTCCCAGTTGGGGAACTCGGGAGACTCATGACACTCTGAGGCAGAAAACACGACGCTGTGGATCCTTCTAGCTCCTCTTTGATTGTGTCATCCAAACACCAAAGGTCCTTTTCTGCCTTAAACCTTAGAAAGTGTTGACTATAAAACTAAATGAGAAATGAAAACTGCTGTGCAATTACATGTTTCTGCTATTGATGCTATTTGAAAACTCTGGCTTGAGCTATTTTCTTCTCACTGATTTTTCCAGTGAGCTTGTTTTATTCTTCTATGAATTCAGTTTGACAGTCTTAACTTAACCAGGCCCTTCAGGCTCTACCAAATTGGGAATTATGGGAGGATTTCTATGAGATGTGTGTGAGAGCTCCGATGGCAATAGTTAATTGATTTTCTGCTTTAGAGTTTACTAAATGGCTTTATGCCTTTTTTATATTTTTTATCTCTCTCTGGAAAACAGTACCAAGATTTTCATTCTTTCTAAAATATAGATGATAAATCTCAGGCTTAGAGACTGGCTTTTTCAAGGCACTACAATATTCTGTGGAATCAAGAACCCAATTCTTTGAATTCCAGATCATGTAATTCTTCTACTATGTGTTAGGCAGGGCTGTCTGGAATTCCTGATGTTTGAATATTTTTGACACATGGTAAGCAGAAGTTTAATATGGTTCCACTCAATATAAATGCAGCCTGGTGTATTTGTAAGAAGGTGGACCCCAAAGCTAGATGGCATGTGTTTGAATCATGGTTTTGAAACTTACTGGTTGCTTATACTCTTTGTCCCTTAATTCCTATACTTTAAAATGAACATGCCACTAGCAATTCCCTATGGATATAAGGATTCAGTGAGACAATACACAAGTGCCCAGAATTGTACCTGGCACAAGACTGACACTCATACAATGACACATCACTATTATTGTAGATAATTAGCAAAAGCTTAATTATCAGAAATCCAGCCTTCCCAAATCCTTACACTCATGTCTTGGCCTGAGATCTGAAAATTACTGGAACATAATAACAGCAGTTACAACATAATAACAGTCTTTTCTTTGAGAAACTGTGCAATGCAGGTTGAGGGGATGAAGGGCAGAAGGAGCCCAACACTCCTTGATGTTGTTTGGAAGCTTACATGTTCTCAGCCATCTGAAGTTGGTGGATGGAAACTAATCTTTCCTTACCAGGGAAGAACTTGAGGCTAGGACATGTCAACTGATTTTTCTACAGACCTCAGGATGATGGAGATGGATCTTGATGTAATTTCTTGTTCAGGGCTGGCCCCTCTTTACAAAGCCCCAACACCCCTTTCAAACCTGGGCAGAGTGCCAAGCAAGCAATGTCCAGACTTAATCCAGAAACCTTGGATGCCAGGAGGATCTGGGAGCAGGGAAACCAGTAGAGGAGGGAAGTAAGCATGAGACACAGAGGCAGCCGTCAGTGGGGACTGATGCTGCCATGTTTGGGGACAAATGCCTGGGATGGCAGGTAGGCTCCAAGCTTTGATGGAGAGTGGAAGTGAGCACAGGGAGCAGCTGACTGTCATTTGGAAAGCTGAGCATTCAGGAGATCAGTAAGATACAGGAGGGCCAGCAGGAAGCAGTGTCTGCACACAGGGCCAGGTATAGATTGTTGTCTGTCATCATACAATGCAGGGCAAGTGATGGGACCTGAAGGCAGAGGCTGCCCCCAGACCACAGAGGAGAAGAACAAAGTCAAGGGCTGACACTGGAGGCACACCTAGAGAACTTCGGTTCCACAGAATATTTCCTAGCTGGACACTTGGAAGTCTGGTGTGGAATATGACAGTGTGCCTGTCAGAGGTGTTGGAACCAGAGCGACCCCATTTCGAGTGAGGGCTAGGAAAATGAGGCTGAGACTTGCTGGGCTGCATTCTCAGAAAGTTAGGCATTCCTAGCCTCCAGATGTTTACAGTTAGGGAACAAATTAATAATGTTTACTAAACAGCCCTAGACTTGGGTGCGTCCAGATATCCTGATATCTGGAGAACAAAAGCATTCTCAATAATATCGATTCTTGCAAAATATGGTAATTGAGAAAATTAATCCTTTATCACAAACCCTTATAGTAGGACATATTTCCCCATATCTGCAAGTATTGTACCTGGGGTGGATGTGTTCCTCCTCTTACTTTCGGGAACGTCCATCCTACTCTGTCTATGGAGTGGCTGTTCTTTCACCACTTTACTTTCTTAATAAACTTGCTTTTGCTTTGCACTGCGGACTCACCCTGAATTCTTTCTTGCACGAGATCCAGGAACCCTCTCTTGGAGTATGGATTGGGATCTCTTCTCTGTATCATTCCCAGGAATCACCATCAACAAACATTGTTGGATAGAGAATGCATTTGTATATTCAATAGCAGAATAACATAGAACTGGAATGTTACTCATTCAACACTTGTCCCAAAGTACATCATATTCTTTGGTACAAGTAAAAGGTCCAAGAAATATTAGGTGTCATATGAATTTGTAAGCCTGATCTTGGAAGATTCTAAACATGCTTGCATTTCTTTCTGACTTGGTATTTCCCAGACAGTGGATGGTTCTGGTCAATCTGATAGATTTGGGGTTGGGTGGAGGCTAGTTGTAACCGAGCTCCTTTAGGAGAGCTTTTTGAGAGGATTATGTGTCAGAAGCTGAGGTCTCCCCACTGCTTGAGACACGATTAAGCAGCTCCCAAAGCTGAGAAAGTGATCATTGGCAACCGACAACTGTCCCACAATGAATTTGTCTACAGAGTTTTATAATTTGCCGTGTGTTTTTGTGCACATTGTGGGTTTCTAAAAACACACTGATATGCTTTCAGGTGTGTTCGGTTTTTCTCAATTAATTTTAAAATTTTCTTGATAAAGTCCTGAGCGGGGGGGGGAAAAAAAAAAGGCCCTTGATCTCATTAAGGGGTGGGTCCTAGGGTGGGTGGAGACTCCTTTGCTGTGAACGTCACATCAACTAGATGAGCAGGATCACTTCCTCTTGTACCACCGAGGGTGAAGGCACATTTGCCTCACCTGATATGATGGGGTGGCCCTGGGCATCTTCTGCTGGCAGGGCCTCCTGCAGAACAAACTTGATCAGCTTGGTTCCCCACACAGCTCCACCACCCACGGACTCTGCCATCTTTCCTGCTGCTTTCCTTCTTGAGGTCATGTTCTGGGCATTCCCACGCTGCCTTGTTCTAGATCATTTGGTTTTTCCAGCTCCTTCCTGAAACCAGAGTGAAAATACTGAGATAGCCTCAGTCTTTTGCCCTGAAAATGTTTGATGTCAGCATCCATAGCCAAGGTGTTGCTACTTTACTCTACTGCTCTATTTCCATTTCCAATGCACAGATCCAGGACAGAGGCTATACAAGGATTTGGTTTCCTCAGTGTCAATGCTTTTTGATAATTGCTTTTGCAAAATTAATGTAATAAAATGACTTTCTCAAAATGACTGCTTCAGGGAAGGCATGTTTTTTTTAGAATTACTTGACTCCAGGCTGGAACTTTTTTTCCCTGAGCTCTCCGTGAGAGGGTCTTTCCTACCACATGTAGACTTTCCCTCTGATGTTTATCCTGTTGTCTCCAACTGTGTTTCCTTAAGCTGCTGCATTACCCTTTGTGCTTTAACTATTTTTTTCCTCATGTACATGTAAGTATCAGTGTTACAGAACATGCGTATAAAAGGGGAGACTTTACACTCAGCAAGTAAATGGCAAATTTCGCATATGACCAAAATTTGACTCTTTTGAGCAATTTTTAGTGGAAGAATTCATATTCATTTTCAAATTCATTTGCACAATCTCCACTGTATGAGCGGTAAACACTGGGAAGAAACAGAAGTTGATCTGTCCTAATCTGTTCACTTTCCTCAGGAGGGCTGCTGGATGAGATGTTTAACCACGCAGGCGCTGGACACTTCCGTTTCTTGGGCAGCATCTTGGTCAATCTCTCTTCCTGCGTGGCTCTGAACCGTTTCCAGGCTGTGCAGTCTGTCGACATCCTGGAGACTAAAGCACATGAACTCTTGCAGCAGAACAGCTTCTTGGCCAGTAAGTACTCAACAAGGTGCCAACTCCTGTAAGTTGTCATTTTGGGAGTTTCTCCCTAAAGATGTCTTACGATAGCTCAGAAAGAAAAGAAGTCCTTTCCAGATAAAACATAAAATAAAGCAGAATTATTTGCCTTAGATAAAACATAAAATAAAACAGAAATATTTGCCTTGGTTAATAAAAAGTTGTACCTTATGCCATAGTGACTAATAATGTTTTCACCATCCTAGGACCATTGCTATTTACTGCATCTGCTTTTACCATTTTATGACATCATGTTCTGGTTAAATCTCACTTCATAAATTATATTATTACTGATTAAAATTATACTCTAATTTCCTGCATCACCTTTACTTTGATCAGAGTATCTTGATATCCTGGTTGGGGCGGAGAGCAGGCAATGGTCAACTCTGCTCCATTAGTTAATTGTTCACCCATTCAAGATAAATATGGTGATGCTCTCATATTCTTTTGGAATACACATTTAATTATTTTTAATAGAAGTTTTCTATTAGTTTGTTGAGGTTGCTGTAACAAAGTATCGCAGACTAAAACAAGAGAAGTTTATTGTCTCAGAGTTCTGGAAGCTAAATATTCCAGATGGAGACATCCACTGGTTTTTCCTGCGGGCTATGAGGAGAGGATCTTCTCTAGGCCCCTGTCATTGGCTTGTAGGTGGCCATCTTCTCCCTGGGTTTCTGCACCTCATCTTCCCTCTATGTATTTCTCTGAGTTTAAGTTTCCCTCTTTTTATAAAGACACCTGCATATTGAGTTAGGGCGCACCCTAATGGCCCTCATTTTAACTTGATTACTCTTTAAATGTTATCTCCAAATATAGTCACATTCTGAGGTACTGGTGGTTAGGACTTCCACATATGAATTTAGTAGGGGACATGATTTAGCTGTAATAGGCTTTATGCATGCAATTCAAAGAATCCATGTGGCATAAAATAGAATCCATGTATTTAAGTTAAGAATGATAAGTAACCCCAAAGAGATGGATTCTGCACATTGAGTTAACATCGGCAATCAAGAGAAGAAATCCCTGCAAAAAACATCTAACAAATAATTTCTTTGTGTTGATTATACCACCGTTTGCTTTTATGAAAAATACAAAGCAGCACTGGACAGGGAATTAAGAGATCTTGGTTTAGGCTTACCACCAATTGCCTGTGTGACTGAAAGTCAGCTTTGCCCCTGGGGCTCGGGCTCTGAGTCTGCAGGAGTGGAGGGCTGTGAGTTTCAGGCTCCTGCAACTTTCTTGTCTTGCCCAGTGTAGACGTGGTTAGAGCCACTCCCGACAGTGTGGTAATGCTTCACTTTTCCTTTTCTGCCACTAGGTATCATTTTCAACAATTCCTTACTCGGCAAGAGCTTCAGATCAGAGTCTGTCAAACTGCCACCCCACGTCTCATATACAATCCGGACCAATGTGTTATACAGCATGCGAACAGATGTGGTAAAAAACCCTTCCTGGAAGTTCCACCCTCAGAATCTACCAGCTGATGGATTCAAATATAACTACATCTTTGTCCCACTGCAAGACATGATCGAAAGAGCCATCATTTTGGTGCAGACTGGGCAGGAAGTCCTGGAACCAGCAGCACAGACTCAGGCGGCCCCTTACCCCTGCCATACCAGCGATCTGTGAGTAACCTGGGGCTGGAACCACTGACAGTGAGAAGGGCCTTACATTTGGCAAGCCGAGGAGAGAAAACTGAGTTTTTCTATGGTTATTTCAAAAAGGGCTGTTAAAAAAGTTCACCACCCACTTTTTAATTTTGTAAGATTCATTATTTTTTATATGCTTGTAATCTTCAGGTAGAAGAAATAGAATGGTGGAGTTAATACAATCAAGTGAAGTTTTAAATTTGACATCAGGCATCATCTATAGTTTTTAAATGCACTTAAAATAAATTTGATGAATAACATTCACAAGGGCTGTGCATGTCCAACAAAAGACTCCACATATCTAACCTTGGGAAAACTGAGGGAGGTTATTTTCTCTGCAGTGCAAATCCTTAGACATAGGCTGTATACTGGGCAGGGTGGCGAGGGATTCCATGCAGGCCTTGATCGTGGCTTAGGTACCCAAGAAGTAATACGAGAACATTTAGGAGTTCAATTGTATAATTTGGCTGGTAACATCTACGGGAATAGAGGGGAAGCTCAGTGAAGGGCTGGAGCAGCTGACAAGAGGACTTGGAGGGGACATGATGGAGGCATTAAAGCATCCATCAGGGAGGCCAGGCAGGGGATGTTTGCAGAGAGGACTGGAGGCTATGGTCGGACTGGGACTCAGTGAACCTGAGGGTGAGCTTGGACACCTGGGCAGGGTCAGACAATGAAAGGACTTCAAAGCTCACCAAAGGCGGGTGAGCCGTATTGCTGTGGGCTGTGGGGCTCAGCCTGGATTTCTTACTTTCCTCATGGTATATACTGTTCTCATAAGAACCTGCTCCCACAGCTGGCCTGGCTCTGGATAACACAGGTCGTTCATTTGCAGTCCCTGCATGCTGGCTCTGTTGCAGGGCCTCAGGAAGTTACCACCTTCTTACACTACTAAAGGGACAGGTTTGCGTGTTCTATTAGTTACGAGAACAGGGACAAGTACTCATCCTTCATCGAGACACTGCCAGTAACAACTCATGGCACCTCCCACTCCTGACTGGGGCAGAGCCATGGACCACCAAGCGGAAATCAGGACCGCCTCTCTATGTGACTGGGCGACACATATGTAAGGACAGGTGACTTGATGTCTTAACCCCTCCTTCCTGTCTAGTGATATGCCGCATACATAAGAGCACATCCACACATTTTTTTATGAAAATGCTGGTGGTACAGGAAGGACTTTCCCACAGTGGGAGGATAAAGGCTGAAGATCACCTGATTGAATTTATCTCGGGATAGCCTAGTGTGGTGCAGCGAACCAAAGGTCAGCAAGAAAGAGACTAAGGCGACATTTTCACTCAGGGGCTGCCTTGTTAGGCAGACTGTTAGTAAGCCTCTTAACTTCTTTCTTTGTAAAATGACAGCTTTTCTTTCTTTTCAAAGTGATGATATTTTTGGCTTTGAACATTTTCAACCAGTGATTTTCTGCTCCTAAAGCATTTTTCTTGGAGGTGATAGCAGCAGGAGCAGAACCCGAGGAAACTGCTGTTGTTGGCTAGTTATCATGCACAAACACTTCATCCTCAGCTCAAACACCTGAGAGGTCTGAGAATTAATGATCTGTATTAGATACTGAGAGAAGCCAATGTTTTATTACGCTCATTTTCTAAAGGCAAATTTCAAATCTACAGCATTCTGACAGTCTCCTAGCTCCAAAGTATGCTAAGATCTCCACCCATGAAAGAGGGGAGTTGTGCTTACGTGGATGGGAAGATGACAATTCCCTCTGCTCCTGTTCACAGGAGGAGGCTGGGGGTTTACTTTGTCCACTCTGACACAGGATATTTCCCAAGAAGGCACGATGGGAAGAACAGCATACACTCCTACAGATGTATTGATTGAAAGCTAGAAATGGCCTGAATAATCAGTTTTCAATTCCTACTGATAGGCCGGGCGTGGTGGCTCACGCCTATAATCCCAGCACTTTGGGAGGCCAAGACAGGTGGATCATGAGGTCAGGAGATCGAGACCATCCTGGCTAACATGGTGAAACCCCGTCTCTACTAAAAATACAAATAAATTAGCCGGGCGTGCTGGCGGGCGCCTGTAGTCCCAGCTACTCGGGAGGCTGAGGCAGGAGAATGGTGTGAACCCGGGAGGTGGAGCTTGCAGTGAGCCGAGATCGTGCCATTGCACTACCAGCCTGGGCGACAGAGCAAGACTCCATCTCAAAAAACAAAAAAAACAAAAAAACCCACAAATCAATTCCTACTGATCATAGTGTATGGCTAACGGACATTGCAAGAGAGCTAGAAAGGAGGCATTGAGGGACATGGATGGAGACGTATCTTTTTCACCCCTTGAAGATAAATTCTGACGTATGAGAAACATTCCAGCCTAAAACGTTGGAATGAGTGGAATGCCCAGGTATGATTCTGGTGTCATGGAATTACCTGTCTTATTTTACTACTGGGACGCTGCAACATAACTCCTGAGAAGCATTGTTCTACTTCTCTGAGAAAGATGAAGAAGTATTTTACTTCTCTGAAATATTTAAATCTTTGAGATTTCTCATTGTGCTACATCCTTCTTTTATCTCTAGTTTCAAAGTCTCCCTTTCTTGAGGGCTTAGAGTACCTGCAGTGATTGAAACACAGTCTGAGATCTTGAAAGAACTTAGCCACTTGAGTAAAAATCCTAAAGCACGGTTTGTCCTGTAGACATTTGTTAAACATTTTTTAGTAGTTTCCTCCAGCTTACTAAATGAGCTACATATTCATTAATTGATGAGTGTATTCAATGACATTTATGTACTATTTGTCAGACTCTAGACTGAATCAGTAAAGAAAATAAGTAAATCAGTAAAGAAAATAGGGGAATCAGTAAAGATAATAGGTAAAAATCCCTGCTCTTGTGAGACTTACAGTCCAGGGAAGCAGGGATGCCACAAATACAATTAAGAAGACAATTGCATTGAATGATAGGAAGCAGGAAGTGCCGTGCAGTTGGGAAATAGGATGAGCAGGGTCAGGGACCCTAGGAGGGGAAGATGGAATTGTTAATGTGGATGGGGTAGACCCTATCAGGAAGGTACCATTTTAATAAAGACTTGACGGGATGCAGAAGCACAAGGGGAAGTGTGTTCTAGGGCAGAGGAACCCCCCGCTGAAAAGGCCCTGTGGTAGGAGTGGCCTAGGGTATGTGTGAAAAGTCATCAGAGCAGAGTGCACAAGGGCGAGAGGGTGGGAGATGAAGTCCAAGAGCTGATCATAGATTGTGTGGTTGCAGGTGGTTGGAGTGGTATTAAAAGGCTGCCAGAGAGTTTTGAGCAGGAATGATGTCATCATCTAACTTATACTGTAAAAGTCTTGCTCAAGCCGTTGTGTGGAAAAGAGCTTGTAGGGGTATATGTGGGACAGAGAAATCATTTAGAAGGCTGTTGTAATAACCCAGGTGAGAGATGATGGTGGTTTGGTCCAGTGTGGTAGCAGAGAAGCTGGTAAAAAGTGGTCAGATTCTTGGTTGCATTCAAGAAGTAGAGGCAACAGAATTGCCAAAAGATTTTGTGTATGTGTGATAGAGAGACATCAAGGAAGATTCCCCTATTTTGGTCCAAGTAACTGGATTGCTGGAATTATCTCTACCTATGATAGAAAAACTGTGGGTAGAGGTTTGGAGGATAAGGATAGAAACTCAGCTTTGGCCATATCTAGTTGCCATTTAGGAATCCAAAGGAAATGTTAAGTAGGCAGATTTATTCAGGAGACTGGGACAATGTACCTGGATCTATTAATTTAGGAGTCTCCCCCATTTTGATGGCATTTAGAACTCTAAGATATTACCATGGGAAGGAGTACAGACAGAAAAATAGAGAGGGCCAAGACCAAGTGTGGGGCCCCTCCCATGAAGAGGTCAAGGAGAAGAGGAGATTGAGAAAGTATCATTGAGGCAGGAGGAAAACCTACAGAGTGTGGAGTCCTTGAGGCCAAGCTGAGCCAAAGACTCCAGGAAGGGGAGTGATCAAGTGTGTCATATGTGGGTCATGGGTGAAATAAGGTAAAGACAGGTAATGGACCACTGGATTTACATCAACCAGGACTTCATAGAGAGCAGCTTCCATGATGTGGTGAGAATGACCGCCAAATTAGAGTGGATAGAAGGGAGACTTGGAGGGGTAGAATTGAAGAGTGAACTCAGCTCTCAATGGGAAGAAATGGGCAGTGACTTCTTCTTTGGGAAAAAGATTTTTTTCTCCTGAGCAGCTGAAATTACATGTGCCTGCCACCACGCCCGGCTTATTTTTGTATTTTTAGTAGAGATGGGGTTTCACCATCTTGGCCAGGTGGTCTTGAACTCCTGACCTCATGATCCACTCACCTCGGCCTCCCAAAGTGCTAGGATTACACGTGTGAGCCACTGTACCTGGCCTTGAATGGGTTTTAAAGATTTGGGCAGACAAGCTGGGTCACTGGGCACTCTCATAGAGGAAGCATGAGCCAAGGTGCAGTAGCCATTGTACACACAACCTGCTTTAGCCATCAGGTGCAACAGAGGCTGCACACAGGTGACACATTAGGAGAAATCCAATCTGCACGTGTGTTTTATTTGCACCACGCAGTGTTTACTATCATCTGGCCACTTAAGACAGGGATATTTAAAATATTTAAAATTCAGATTTCCCTTTTTTTTGAGACAGAGTCACTCTGTCACCCAGGTTGGAGTGTAGAGGTGCAATCTCGGCTCACTGCACCATCCGCCTCCCAGTTTCAAGCAATTCTCCTGCTTCAGTCTCCCGAGTAGCTGAGATTACAGGTGTACACCACCACGCCTGGCTAATTTTTGTATTTTCAGTAGAGACAGGATTTCACCACATTGGCCAGGCTGGTGTCCAACTCCTGACCTTGTAATCTGCCCACCTGGGCCTCCCAAAGTGCTTGGATTACTCCATAGAAAACCCTGGTTACTGAAGTCACTTCCATTAGCATC
>JAKFHT010004512.1:0-203063 GCA_023783455.1 Erythrocebus patas
CATCTCATAGAGTTAAATCATTCTTTGGATTGAGCAGTTTGAAATCACTGTTTCTGTGGAACCTGAGAAAGGACATTTGGGAATGCTCTTAAGAATATGCTGAAAAGAAATACCCTCTATAAAACCAGAAGGAAACTTTCTGTGAAACTGCTCTAGGTCACGTGAATTCCACTCACACAGTTAAGCTTCTGTTTTCATTGAGCAGTATTCTAACACTGTTTTTTTGTTAGTCAGCTAAGGGACTCGGGGTGAGGCTTACAGTGAAAAGAAATATCTTCAGATAGATGAGAATTTCGAGAGCTGCTTTGTGACATGTGCATTCCACTCACAGTTATACTTTTCTCATAGAGGATTGGGAATCCTTTGGAGAAAAAGCTACCAGGGACATTGGGAGTATGGATGGCTATGGTGAAAAGGAAATATCCTCAGACAAAACTGGAAAGAAGCTTTCTGTGAAACTGCTTTGTGATAGATATGTCTATTCATCTCACATAGATAAAACTTTCTTTCTATTGTTTGAAACTGCATCATGGATGGATTCGAAGGACATTCGGAGCACATTCAGGCCTGTGGGGAAATAGGAAATATCTTCAGATAAAAACTGGAGAAGCTTTCTGAGAAACTGCTTTGTGATGTGTATTCCACTCAGGAGTTATACTCTTTCTCATAAGGCAGTGTTTGAACACTGTTCCTGTAAAACTGAAAAGTGATATTTTACATTGAAGACTATGGCAAAAGTGAAATATCCTGAAATAAAACCAGAAAGAAGCATTCCAGAAACTGCTCTCTGCATTCATTTCAGAGTTAAAGCTTACACTACGTTGCCTTGGAAACTCTGTCTTTGAGGAATCTGTGAAGGATATTAAGTGGCCCAGGCTTGTGGTGAGAAAGGAAACGTCTTCGATGAAAACTGGAAGCTTTCAGAGCTTTGTGATGTGTGTATTCATCTCATAGAGTTAAATCATTCTTTGGATTGAGCAGTTTGAAATCACTGTTTCTGTGGAACCTGAGAAAGGACATTTGGGAATGCTCTTAAGAATATGCTGAAAAGAAATATCCTCAATAAAACCAGAAGGAAACTTTCTGTAAACTGCTCTAGGTCACTGAATTCACTCAGTTAAGCTTCTGTTTTCATTGAGCAGTATTCTAACACTGTTTTAGGTTAGTCAGCTAAGGGATACTGAGCACTTTGAGGCTTATGGAAAAAATGAAATATCTTCAGATAGATACTGGAGAAGATTTCCAGGAGCTGCTTTGTGATGTGCATTCCACTCACAGAGTTATACTTTCTTCTCATAGAGGATTGGAATCCTTGCTACCAGGGACATTCAGGAGTATATGGACTATGGTGAAAAGGAATATCCTCAGACAAAACTGGAAAGAAGCTTTCTGTGAAACTGCTTTGTGATAGATATGTCTATTCATCTCACATAGATAAAACTTTCTTTCTATTATGCAGTTTTGAAACTCATCATGGATGGATTCTGAAGGACATTCGGAGCACATTCAGGCTGTGGGGAAATAGGAAATATCTTCAGATAAAAACTGGAGAGAAGCTTTCTGAGAAACTGCTTTGTGATGTGTGCATTCACTCAGGGAGTTATACCTTTTTCTCATAAGGCAGTGTTTGAACACTGTTCCTGTAAAACTGAAAAAGGATATTTGCAGCATTGAAGACTATGAAAAGTGAAATATCCAAATAAAACCAGAAAGAAGCATTCAAGAAACTGCTCTCAACGTGTGCATTCATTTCAGAGAGTTAAAGCTTACACTACGTTGCCCAGTTTGGAAACTCTGTCTTTGAGGAATCTGTGAAGGGATATTAAGTGGCCAGATGTGGTGAGAAAGGAACGATGAAAACTGGAGAAAAGCTTTCAGCAACTGCTTTGTGATGTATTGATCTCATAGAGTTAAATCATTCTTTGGATTGAGCAGTTTGAAATCACTGTTTCTGTGGAACCTGAGAAAGGACATTTGGGAACTCTTAAGAATATGCTGAAAAAAAATACTCGATAAAAAACCAGAAGGAAACTTTCTGTGAAACTGCTCTGTGTCATGAATTCACTCACACAGTTAAGCTTCTGTTTCATTGAGCAGTATTCTAACACTGTTTTAGTCAGCTAAGGGATACTCAGGAGCACTTTGAGGCTTACGGTGAAAAGGAAATATCTTCAGATAGATACTGGAGAAGATTTCTGAGCTGCTTTGTGACATGTGCATTCCACTCACAGAGTTATACTTTCTTCTCATAGAGGATTGGGGAATCCTTTGAGAAAAGCTACCAGGGACATTCAGTATATGGCTATGGTGAAAATATCCTCAGACAAAAACTGGGAAAGCTTTCTGTGAAACTGCTTTGTGATAGATATGTCTATTCATCTCACATAGATAAAAATATTTCTTTCTATAGTTTGAAACTGCATCATGGACGGATTCATGAAGGCATATTCGGCAGCTCATTCAGACCTGTGGGAAAATGGGAAATATCTCCAGATACAAAACGGAAAGAAGCTTTCTGAGAAACTGCTTTGTGATGTGTGCATTCCACTCAGCGAGTTACACCTCTTTTCTCATAAGACAGTGTTTGAACACTCTTCCTGTAAAACTGAAAAAGTGATATTTTGGAATGCAATGAAGACTACGGTGAAAAGTATCATATCCAGAAATAAAACCCAGAAAGAAGCATTTCAAGAAACTGCTCTCTGACGTGTGCATTCATTTGAGAGAGTCAAAGCTTACACTCCGTTGCCCAGTTTGGAAACGCTGTCTTGGAGTAAACTCTGAAGGGATATTAAGTGATGCCGGGAGGCTTGCGATGAGAAGGGAAACATCTTCCGTTGAAAACAGGAGAGAAGCCATGGAAGCAACTGCTTTGTGATGTGTGTAATCATCTACTGGGGTTGAATTATTCTCTGGATTGAGCATTTGAAATCACTGTTTCTGTGTAACCTGAGAAAGGGCATTTGGGAATGCTCTTAAGAATATGCTGAAAAAGTAATAACCTCTGATAACAATCAGGAAGACACTTTCTGTGAATCTGTTCTAGGTCACTTGAATTCTACAAGCACAGTTAAGCTTCTGTTTCCGTTGAGCAGCATTTTAACACTGTTTTAGCTTAGTCAGCTAAGGGATACTGGGGCTTTGAAATAGGTGAAATATCTTCAGATAGATACTAGAGAAGCTTTCGAGGAGCTTTGTGACGTGTGCATTCCACTCACAGAGTTATACCTTCTCATAGAGGATTGAATCCTTTGGAAAATCCAGGGACATTTGAGATATGGATGAAAAAGGAAATATCCTCAGACAAAACTGGAAAAAAGCTTTCTGTGAAACTGCTTTGTGATAGATATGTCTATTCATCTCACATAGATAAACTTTTTCTGCTACAGTTTGAAACTCATGGATGGATTAGTGAAGGACATTGGGAGCACATTCAGGACAGGTGAAATAGGAAATCTTCAGATAAAAACTGGAGAAGCTTTCTGAAACTGCTTTGTGATGTGTGCATTCCACTCAGGAGTTATCTCTTTTCTCATAAGGCGTGTTTGAACACTGTTCCTGTAAAACTGAAAAAGTGATATTTTCAGCCATTGAAGACTATGGAAAAGTGAAATATCCAGAAATAAAACCAGAAAGAAGCGTTCTGAAACTGCTCTCTGACGTGCATTCATTTCAGAGTTAAAGCTTACTACATTGCCCAGTTTGGAAACTCTGTCTTGGAATCTGAAGGATATTAAGTGAGAGGCTTGTGAGAAAGGAAATATCTTCAGATGAAAACTGGAGAGAAGCTAGCAACTGCTTTGTGATGTGTGTATTCATCTCATAGAGTTAAATCATTCTCATTGAAGTTTGAAATCACTGTTTCTGTGGAACCTGAGAAAGGACATTTGGGAATGCTCTTAAGAATATGCTGAAAAAGAAATACCTCAGATAAAACCAGAAGAAACTTTCTGTGAAACTGCTCTAGGTCATCATTCAGTCAGGAAACACATCTAAGGATTGAGCACTTTTCACTGTTGGTGGATTTACTATTCAACCTTATGGAAAACAGATCTTCCTCAGGATTGGAAAGATGAATATGAGTCATACTTACTGGTTATAAAGGATTTTTCTCATAAAGATCTGGATGTTTGAGCACTATTCACTAAAAAGAGAAAAAAATGTCCATGTGACAGATTGGATTGAAAATGTAAATCCATGGAAATATGCAGAAAAAGATGAGTTTGTGCCTGTGACATGGATGCAGTGAAAATCATTCTTAAATATCACAAGAAAGAAACCAAAACTGTTCTTTGTGACTGAAAATGAGATCACTTGACTGAAGAAACTCAGCTTTCAGAAAATTGCATTGGAGTTATACCTGAGAAATCATTGATTGAGCAAAACTCTTTGTATACATAAAAAATTTACATGTACTAAAAAGTTAAAAAATAAATAAATTAAAAAAAAAAATGTCTAGGTCAGGTGAATTCCACTCACAGTTACTTCTGTTTATTGAGCAGTATTCTAATCTTTTAATTTAGTCAAGGGATGGGAGCACTTTGAGGCTTATGGTGAAAAAGAAATATCTTCAGATAAAACTGGAGAAGATTTCGAGAGCTGCTTTGTGATGTGCATTCCACTCACAGAGTTATACCTTTTTCTCATAGAGGTTTGATCCTTGGAGAAAAGCTAGGGGACATTGGGAGTATGTAGGCGGTGAAAAAGTATCCTCAGACAAAAACTGGAAAGAAGCTTTCTGAGAAACTGCTGTATAGATATGTCTGTTTATCTCACATAGATAAAAGTTTATTTCTATCAGTTTTGAAACTGCATCATGACGGATTGAAGGACATTCAGGAGCATTCAGGCCTGTGAAATAGGAAATATCTTCAGATAAAACTGGAGAAGCTTTCTGAGAAACTGCTTTGTGATGTGCATTCCACTCAGGGTTATACCTCTTTCTCATAAGGCAGTGTTTGAACACTGTTCTGTAAAACTGAAAAAGTGATATTTTGCATTGAAGACTATGGCGAAAAGTGAAATATCCAAATAAAACCAGAAAGAAGCTTTCAAGAAACTGCTCTCTGATATGCATTCATTTCAGAAGTTAAAGCTACTTATTGCCCAGTTTGAAACTCTGTCTTTGAGGAATCTGTGAAGGATATTAAGTGGCCCTAGGCTTGTGGTGAGAAAGGAAACGTCTTCAGAAAACTGGAGAAAACTTTCAGAGCAACTTTGTGATGTGTATTCATCTCAGAGTTAAATCATTCTTTGGATTGAGCAGTTTGAAATCACTGTTTCTGTGGAACCTGAGGACATTTGGGAACACTCTTAAGAATATGCTGAAAAAGAAATATCCTCAATAAAACCAGAAGGAAAGTTCTGTGAACTGCTCTAGTCACATGAATTTACAGTTAAGCTTCTGTTTCATTGAGCAGTATTCTAACACTGTTTTAGGTTAGTCAGCTAAAGGATATTGGAGCCTTTGAGGCTTATGGTGAAAGGAAATATCTTCAGATAGATACTGGAGAAGATTTCTGAGCTGCTTTGTGATGTGTGTTCCACTCACAGAGTTATACCTTTCTTCTCATACAGAGGTTGAATCCTTTTGAAAAGCTATCAGACATTTGGGGATATATGGACTGTGGTGAAAAAAAATATCCTCAGACAAAAACTGGAAAGAAGCTTTCTGTGAAACTGCTTTGTAGATATTTCATCTCATAAACTTTCTTTCTATTACGTTTTTGAAACTGTCATGGATGGATTCTGAAGGGACATTGGGAGCACATTCAGGCCTATGGGAAATAGGAAATATCTTCAGATAAAACTGGAGAAGCTTTCTGAGAAACTGCTTTTGTGATATCATTCCTCAGAGTTACCTTTTCTCATAAAGCAGTGTTTGAACACTGTTCAAAAACTGAAAAGTGATATTTGCAGCACATGAGACTATGGTGAAAAGTGAAATATCCAGATAAACCAGAAAGAAAGTTAGAAACTGCTTCTGACGTGTGCATTCATTTCAGAGTTAAAGCTTCACTACATTGCCCAGTTTGAAACTCTGTCTTTGAGGAATCTGTGAAGGGATATTAAGTGGCGAGGTGGTGAGAAAGTCTTCTGATGAAAACTGGAAAAGCTTTCTGAGCAACTGCTTTGTGATGTGTGTATTCATCTCATAGAGTTAAATCATTCTTTGGATTGAGAGTTTGAAATCACTGTTTCTAAAACAGAAAGGACATTTGGGAAGCTCTTAAGATATGCTGAAAAAGAAATACTCTGATAAAAACCAGAAACTTTCTGTGAAACTGCTGTAGGTCAGATTTCTCACAGTTAAACTTCTGTTTTCATTGAGCAGTATTCACACTGTTTTAGTTATTGCTAAGGGATACTCAGGAGCTTTGAGGCTTATGGTGAAAAGGAAATATCTTCAGATAGAACTGGAAGAGAAGATTTGAGGAGCTGCTTTGTGATGTGTGCATTCCACTCACAGAGTTACTTCTTCTCATAGAGGATTGAAATCCCTTTGGAAAAACTACCAGGGACATTTGAAATATATGGACTATGGTGAAAAAGGAAATCCTCAGACAAAACTGGAGAAGCTTTCTGAAACTGCTTTTGATGATATGTCTATTCATCTCACATAGATAAAATTTCTTCTATTACACAGTTTTGAAACTTGTCATGGATGGATTCAAGGACATTGGGAGCATATTCAGGCCTATGGTGAAAAGGAAATATCTTCAGATAAAAACTGGAGAGAAGCTTTCTGAGAAACTGCTTTGTGATGTGTGCATTCCACAGGAGTTATACTTTTTCTCATAAGGCATGTTTGAACACTGTTCCTGTAAAACTGAAAAGTGATATTTTGCAATACATTGAAGACTATGGAAAATATCCTCAAATAAAACCAGAAAGAAGCTTTCCAAAACTGCTCTCTGACGTGTGCATTCATTTCAGAGAGTTAAAGCTTACCTATTGCCCAGTTTGGAAACTCTGTCTTGAGGAATCTTGAAGGGATATTAAGTGACCGGAGGTTTGTGTGAAAAGATCTTCCATGAAAACTGGAGAAGCTTTCTGAGCAACTGCTTTGTGATGTGTATTCATCTCATAGAGTTAAATTTCTTTATTGAGCAGTTTGAAATCACTGTTTCTGGAACCTGAGAAAGGACATTTGGAAACGCTAAGAATATGCTGAAAAGAAATACCCTCAGATAAAACCAGAAGAAGCTTTCTGTGAAACTGCTCTAGTGTCTGAATTCCACTCACATTAAGCTTTTTTGTTGAAGTTTCTAACACTGTTTTAGTTAGTCAGCTAAGGATACAGGAGCCTTTGAGGCTTACAGTGAAAAGGAAATATCTTCAGATAGAACTGGAGAAGCTTTCTGAGCTGCTTTGTGATGTGCATTCACTCACAGAGTATACTTTTTCTCATAGATTGAATCTTTGGAGAAAAAGCTACCAGGGACATTTGATATATATGGGCAGCTATGGTGAAAAGGAAATATCCTCAGACAAAACTGGAAAGAAGCTTTCTGAAACTGCTTTTGATAGATATGTCTATTCATCTCACATAGATAAAACTTTATTCTAAGCAGTTTGAAACTGTTCATCTGGATTGTGAAGGGATATTCAGCACATTCAGGCCTGTGAAAAGGAAATATCTTCAGATAAAACTGGAGAAGCTTTCTGAGAAACTGCTGTGATGTGTGCATTCCACTCAGGGTTATACTCTTTTCTCATAAGCAGTGTTTGAACACTGTTCTGTAAAACTGAAAAAAATGATATTTTGCAGTTATTGAAGACTATGGCGAAAAGTGAAATATCCTGAAATAAAACAGAAAGAAGCATTCAACTGCTCTCTGTGTGCATTCATTTCAGAGTTAAAGCTACATTCCCAGTTTGGAAATTCTGTCTTTGAGGAATCTGTGAAGGATATTGTGGCACCCAGGCTGTGGTGAAAAAGGAAATATCTGATGAAAACTGGAGAGAAGCTTTCTGAGAACTGCTTTGTGATGTGTGTATTCATCTCATAGTTAAATCATTCTTTGGATTGAGCAGTTTGAAATCACTGTTTCTGTGGAACCTGAGAAAGGACATTTGGGAACTCTTAGAATATGAAAAAAATACTCAATAAAACCAGAAGGAAAACTTTCTGTGAAACTGCTCTAGGTCACATTGATCTCACAGTTAAGCTTCTGTTTTATTGAGCAGTATTCTAACACTGTTTTAATTTGTCAGCTAAGGGATATTTGGGGCGCTTTGAGGCTTATGGTGAAAAAGGAAATATCTTCAGATAGATACTGGAGAAGCTTTCGAGAGCTGCTTTGTGATGTGCATTCCACTCACAGAGTTATACCTTTCTTCTCATAGAGGATTGGAATCCTGTTTGAAAGCTACCAGGGACATTGGAGTATATGGGCTCTGGTGAAAAAGGAATATCCTCAGACAAAACTGGAAAGAAGCTTTCTGTGAAACTGCTTTGTGATAGATTTTATTCATCTCACATATAAAACTTTCTTTCTATTTTGAAACTGTTCATCATGGATGGATCTGAAGGACATTGGAACACATTCAGGCCTGTGAAAAGGAAATATCTTCAGATAAAACTGGAAGAAGCTTTCTGAGAAACTGCTTTGTGATATGTGCATTCCACTCAGAGTTACAATCTTTTCTCATAAGCAGTGTTTGAACACTGTTCTGTAAAACTGAAAAAGTGATATTTTGCAGCGCTTTGAAGACTATGGAAAAGTGAAATATCCAGAAAAAACCAGAAGAAGCTTCAAGAAACTGCTCTTCAACGTGTACATTCATTTCAGAGTTAAAGCTTACTACGTTGCCCTTGGAAACTCTGTCTTTGAGGAATCTGTGAAGGGATATTTGGAAGGCTGGTGAAAAGGAATCTTCATGAAAACTGGAAAGCTTTCAACTGCTTTGTGATGTGTGCATCTCAGAGTTAAATCATTCTTTGATTGAGCAGTTTGAAATCACTGTCTGTGGAAACTGAAAGGACATTTGAGAATGCTCTTAAGAATATGCTGAAAAAGAAATACAATCCGATAAAAACCAGAAAGAAACTGTCTGTGAAACTGCTGTAGGTCAAGAGAATTTCACTCACACAGTTAAACTTCTGTTTTCATTGAGCAGTATTCTAAGACTGTTTTAGGTTTGTCAGCTAAGGGATATAGGGGCTTTGAGGCTTATGGAAATATCTTCAGATAGATACTGGAGAGAAGATTTCCCAGGATCTTCTTTGTGATGTGTGCATTCCACTCACAGAGTTAAAAACTGGAAAGAGGTTTTCTGATAAACTGCTTTGTGATACATATGTATGTTCATCTCACATAGATAAAAGTTCTTTGCTACAGTTTGAAATACATCATGGATGGATTAAACATTGGAGAACTTTCAGACTGTGAAATATCCACAGTTATACCTCTTTCTCATAAGGCAGTGTTTGAACACTGTTCTGTAAAACTGAAAAGTGATATTTTGCAGTTATTGAAGACTATGGTGAAAAGTGAAATATCCTGATAAAAACAGAAAGAAAGAAACTGCTCTCTGACATGCATTCATTTCAGAGTTAAAGCTACACTATTTCCAGTTTGAAAACTCTGTCTTGAGGAATCTGTGAAGGGATATTTGTGGCAACTGGAGGCTTGTGGTGAAATATCTTCTGATGAAAACTGGAGAAGCTTTTGAGAAACTGCTTTGTGATGTGTATTCATCACAGAGTTAAATCATTCTTTGGATTGAGCAGTTTGAAATCACTGTTTCTGTGGAACCTGAGAAAGGACATTTGGAAGCTCTTAAGAATATGCTGAAAAGAAATACTCAGATAAAACCAGAAGGAAACTTTGTGAAACTGCTCTGTCTGTGATTCACTCACAGTTAAACTTCTGTTCATTGAGCAGTATTCTAACACTGTTTGGGTTAGTCAGCTAAGGGATATTCAGCACTTTGAGGCTTATGTGAAATATCTTCAGATAGAAACTGGAGAAGTTTCTGAGAGCTGCTTTTTGACGTGTGCATTCACTCACAGAGTTATACTTCTTCATAGAGGAAAATCACTCTGGGGACATTCAGGATATATGCTATGGTGAAAAGGAAATATCCTCAGACAAAAACTGGAAAGAAGCTTTCTGAACTGCTTTGTGATAGTGTCTATTCATCTCACATAGAAAACTTTCTTTCTATTACACAGTTTTGAAACTGTCATGGATTGTGAAGAAACATTTGGGAACATTCAGATGGGAAAAGAAATATCTTCAGATAAAAATGGAAGAAGCTTTCTGAGAAACTGCTTTGTGATGTGTGCATTCCACTCAGAGTTATACCTCTTTTCTCATAAGCAGTGTTTGAACACTGTTCTGTAAGAAAAAGTGATATTTGGGCTGAAGACTATAGAATGATATCAGAAAACTGAAAAAGCTTTCAAGAAACTGCTCTCTGACGTGTGCATTCATTTCAGAGTTAAAGCTTTCTCTACGTTGCCCAGTTTGGAAATCTGTCTTGAGAATCTGTAGGGATATTAAGTGGAGGCTTGTGTGAGAAAGGAAAATCTTCATGAAAACTGGAGAAGCTTTCTGAGAAACTGCTGTGATGTGTATTCATCTCAGAGTTAAATCTTTCTTGGATTGAGTGTTTGAAATCACTGTTTCTGTGGAACCTGAGAAAGGACATTTGGCTCTAGAATATGCTGAAAAGAATACCCTATAAAACCAGAAGGAAACTTTCTCTGAAACTGTTCTGTCATGATTCCACTCATTTAAGCTTCTGTTTTCATTGAGCAGTTCTAACACTGTTTTGTTAGTCAGCTGAAGGGATATTTGGGAGCACTTTGAGGCTTAGGTGAAAAGGAAATATCTTCAGATAGAAACTGAGAGAAGCTTTCTGAGAACTGCTTTTGTGACGTGTGCATTCACTCACAGAGTTACACTTTTTCTCATAGGATTGAATCTGTTTGAGAAAAGCTATTGGGAACATTCAGGAGATATGAGGCTATGGTGAAAAGGAAATATCCTCAGACAAAAAGAAGCTTTCTGAGAAACTGCTTTGTGATATATGTCTATTCATCTCACATAGATAAAGTTTTTCTCAGCAGTTTTGAAACTGCATCATGGATGGATTCAAAGGGACATTGGGCACATTCAGGCCTGTGAAAATAGGAAATATCTTCAGATAAAAAGAGAAGCTTTCTGAGAAACTGCTTTTGTGTGCATTCCATTCAGGAGTTATACCTCTTTTCTCATAAGGCAGTGTTTGAACACTGTTCTGTAAAACTGAAAAAGTGATTTTGCAGATTGAAGACTATGGTGAAAAGTGAAATATCCTGAAATAAAACAGAAGAAGCTTTCGAAACTGCTCTCTGTGTATTATTCATTTCAAACAGAGTTTCTTTGAAGGGATATTCTGGCCCCGGAGGCCGTGGTGAGAAAGGAAATCTTCTGATGAAAACTGAGAAAGCTTTCAAACTGCTTTGTGATATGTGCATTCATCATAGTTAAATCATTCTTTGGATTGAGCAGTTTGAAATCACTGTTTCTGTGGAACCTGAAAGGATATTTGGAACACTCTTAAGAATATGCTGAAAAGAAATATCTCCGATAAAACCAGAAGGAAGCTTTCTGTGAAACTGCTCTGTGGTCACGTGAATTCCACTCACACAGTTAAGCTTCTGTTTTCATTGAGCAGTATTCTAACACTGTTTAGGTTAGTCAGCTAAGGATATTTGGGCGCTTTGAGGCTTGGTGAAAAAGAAATATCTTCAGATAGATACTGGAGAGAAGATTTCTGAGGAACTGCTTTGTGATGTGTGCATTCCACTCACAGAGTTATACTTTTCTCATGGAGGTTTGAAACCCATTTGGAGAAAAAGCTACCAGGGACATTCGGGACATATGGATGGCTATGGTGAAAAGGAAATATCCTCAGATAAAACTGGAAGAAGCTTTCTGAGAAACTGCTTTTGATGATATGTCTGTTCATCTCACATAGATAAAACTTTCTTTCTGTTACACACTTTTGAAATTGCGTCATGGACGGATTCGTGAAGGGATGTTCTGGAGCACATTCAGGCCCTGTGGTACAATAGGAGATACCTTCAGATGAAAACTGGAGAGAAACTTTCTGAGCAACTGGTTTGTGATGTGTGTATTCCCCTCAGGGATTTATACCTCTTTACTGTTAAGTCAGTGTTTGAACACTGTTCCTGTAAAATGGAAAAGTTGATAATTTGTAGCACATTGAAGTCAATGGCAAAAAGTGAAATATCCTGAAATAAAACCCGAAAGCGGCATTCCAAGAAACTGTTTTCTGACGTGTGCATTCATTTCAGAGAGTTAAAGTTTACACTACGTTTCCAGTTTGGAAACTCTGTCTTAGAGGAATCTGTGAAGGGATATTAAGTGGCGACGGAAGGCTTGTGTTGAGAAAGAAAAACGTGTTCCGATGAAAACTGGAGAGAAGCTTTTGAAGCCATTGCTTTCTGATGTCTGTATTCATGTCACAGAGTTAAATCATTCTTTGGATTGAGCAGTTTGAAATCACTGTTTCCGTGGAACCTGAGAAAGGCCATTTGGAACACTATTAAGAATATGCTGAAAAAGAAATATCTTCAGATAAAACTGAAAGAAGCTTTCTGAAACTGCTTTGTGATGTGTGCATTCCACTCACAGTTAAGCTTCTGTTTTCATTGAGCAGTATTCTAACACTGTTTAGGTTAGTCAGCTAAGGATACTCGGAGCGCTTTGAGGCTATGGTGAAAAGGAAATCTCTTCAGATAGATAGTGGAGAGAAGATTTCCAGGGAACTGCTTTCTGACGTGTTCATTCCACTCACCGAGTTATACCTTTCTTCTCATAGAGGATTTGGGCATCCCGTTTGGAGAAAACGTTATCAGGGGACATTCAGGAATACATGGATGGCTATGGTGAAATATTAAGAATTCACAGAGAAAAACTGGAAGGAAGCTTTCCCTGAAACTGCTTTGCAATAGATATGTCTATTCATCTCACATAGATAAAACTATCTTTCTGTTACGCAGTTTTGAAACTGCGTCATGGAATGATACGCCAAGGGACATTTGGAAGCACATTCAGGCCTGTGAGGAAAGAGGAAATATCTCCAGATAAAAACTGGAGAGAAGCTTTCTGAGAAACTGTTTTGTGATGTGTGCATTCTACTCAGTGAGCAATACCTGTTTTCTCATAAGGCAGCATTTGAACACTGTTTCAGTAAAACTGAAAAGTGATACTTTGTGGCGCATTGAAGACTGCAGTGAAAAGTGAGATATCTGGAAATAAAACCCAGAAGGAAGCATTCCAAGAAACTGCTCTCTGATGTAGGCATTCATTTCAGAGAATTAAAACTTACACTACGTTGCCCAGTTTGGAAACTCTGTCTTTGAGGAATCTGTGAAGGGATATTAAGTGGCACCTGGAGGCTTGTGGTGAGAAAGAAAACGTGTTCTGATGAAAACTGAAGAGAAGCTTTCAGAGCAATTGCTTGGTGATGTCTGTATTCAACTCACAGAGTTAAATCGTTCTTTGCATTGAACAGTTTGAAATCACTGTTTCTGTGGAACATGAGAAAGGTCATTTAGGAACGCTTTTAAGAATATGCTGAAAAAGTAATACCCTCTGATAAAAACCAGAAGGAAACTTTCTTTGACATTGCTCTAGGTCACGTGAAGTCCACTCACACAGTTACGCTTCTGTTTTCATAGAACACTATTCTAACACTGTTTTAGGATAGACAGCTAAGTGAAACTTGGGAGGCTTTTGAGGCTTACAGTAAAGATGGAAATGTCTTCAGATAGATACTGGAGAGAAGATTTCCGAGGAGTTGCTCTGTGACGTGTGCATGCCACTCACAGAGTTATACTTTTCTTTCCATAGAGGATTGGGGAATAACTTTCGTAGAAGAAGCAACTAGGAGACATTCGGGACTATATGGATGTCTAAGATGAAATAGGAAATATCCCCAGATGAAAACCGGAAAAAAGCTTTCTGTGAAACTGCTTTATGATAGATATGTCTATTCATTTCACATGGAAAAAAATTTCTTACTTTTACGCAGTTTTGAAACTGCATCATGGATGGATTCTTGAAGGGACATTCCGGAGCTCATTCAGGCCTGTGGTGAAAAGGAAATATCTTCAGATAAAAACTGAAAGAAGCTTCTGAGAAACTGCTTTGTGATGTGTGTATTCATCTCAGAGTTATACCTCTTTTCTCATAAGGCAGTGTTTGAACACTGTTCTGTGGAATTTGAAAGTGATATTTGCGCATTGAAGACTATGGTGAAAAGGAAATATCCTCAGATAAAACTGGAAAGAAGCTTTCTGAGAAACTGCTTTGTGATGTGCATTCATTTCAGAGAATTAAAACTTACACTACGTTGCCCAGTTTGGAAACTGTGTCTTTGAGGAATCTCTGAAGGGATATTTGGTGCCTAGAGGGTTGTGGTGAAAAGGAAATATCTTCAGATGAAAACTGGAGAGAAGCTTTCTGAGCAACTGCTTTGTGATGTGTGTATTCATCTCAGAGTTAAATCATTTTTGGATTGAGCAGTTTGAAATCACTGTTTCTGTGGAACTGAGAAAGGACATTTGGAATGCTATTAAGAATATGCTGAAAAGAAATATCCTCAGATAAAACCAGAAGGAAACTTTCTGTGAAACTGCTCTTGGTCACGTGAATTCCACTCACACAGTTAAGCTTCTGTTTTCATTGAGCAGTATTTAACACTGTTTAGGTTAGTCAGCTAAGGGATATTGGGAACATTTGAGGCTTATGGTGAAAAAGAAATATCCTCAGATAAAACTGGAGAGAAGCTTTCTGAGCAACTGCTTTGTGACTTGTCCATTCCACTCACAGAGTTATACTTTTCTTCTCACAGAGCATTTGCAAATCCCGTTTGGAGAAAAAGCTACCAAGGGACATTTGGGATTGTATGTATGTCTATGGTGAAAAAGAAAATATACTGAGACAAAAACTGGAAAGAAGCTTTCTGTGAATCTGCTTCATGATGGATATGACTATTCATTTCTCATAGGTAAAATTTTCTTTCTCTTACACAGTTTTGAAACTGCATCATGGACAGATTCGCGAAGGGACGTTCTGGAGCACATACAGGGCTGTGGAAAAATAGGAAATACCTTCAGGTAAAACTGGAGAGAAGCTTTCTGAGCAACTGCTTTGTGAAGCATGCATACCCCTCAGGTGTTTATACCTCTTTTCTCATAAGGCAGTGTTTGAACACTGTTCTGTGGAATTTGCAAAGTGATATTTGGAAGCCCATAGAGGCTATGGTGAAAAGGAAATATCCTCAGATAAAAACTGGAAAGAAGCTTTCTGAGAAACTGCTTTCTGATTTCTGCATTCATTTCGGAGAGTTAATGCTTACACTACGCTGTCCAGTTTGGAAACTCTGTCTTTGAGGAATCTGTGAAGAGATACTAAGTGATTTCCAAAGGCTTCTGTTGAGAAAGAAAAACGTGTTCTGATGAAAACTGGAGAGCAGGTTTTGGAGCAAATGCTTTGTGATATGTGTATTCATCTCACAGAGTTACAGCTTTCCTCACAAGAAGCCTTTCACTAAGACGGTTCTTGAGAAATTTGCAAAGTGATCTTTGGAAGCCAATGGAGGGCTACGGTGAAAAACAAAATATCCTCAGATAAAAACTGGAAAGAAGCTTTCTGAGAAACTGCACTGTGTTCTGTTAATTGATCTCACAGAGTTACAGCTTTTGCCTCAAGAAGCCGTTCACTAAGACTGCTCTTGTGGCATTTGCAAAGTGATATTTGGAAGCCGTTAGAGGGCTATGGTGAAAAAGAAAATATCCTCATTTAAAAACTGGAAAGAAGCTTTCTGAGAAACTGCTTTGTGATGTGTGACTTCCACTCACTGAGTTACAGCTGTATTTCATGGAGCTGTTTGCTAGCCTTATTTCTGTGGAATCTGAGAACTGATATTCGGATCCCTTTGAAGACTATAGGGCCAAAGGAAATATCCTCCGATAAAATGAGAAAGAAGCTTTCTGAGAAACTTCTTTGTGATCTGTGAATTCATCTCACAGAGTTACAGCTTTCCCTCAAGAAGCCTTTCGCTAAGACTGTTCTTGTGGAATTTGCAAAGTGATATTTGGAAGCCCATGGAGTGCTATGGTGAAAAGGGAAATATCCTCAGATAAAAACTGGAAAGAAGCTTTCTGAGAAACTGCTTTGTGTTCTGTGAATTCATCTCACAGAGTTACAGCTTTCCCTCAGAAGCCGTTCACTAAGACTGTTCTTGTGGAATTTGAAAGTGATATTTGGAAGCCCATAGAGGCTATGGTGAAAAAGAAATATCCTCAGATAAAAACTGGAAAGAAGCTTTCTGAGAAACTGCTTTGTGTTCTGAATTCATCTCACTGAGTTACAGCTTTCCTCAAGAAGCTGTTTGCTAGACTTATTTCTGTGGAATCTGAGAACTGATATTTGGAAGCCCATGGAGGCTATGGTGAAAAGGAAATATCCTCAGATAAAAACTGAAAGAAGCTTTCTGAGATACTTCCTTGAGATCTGTGAATTCATCTCACAGAGTTACAGCTTTCTCCTCAAGAAGCGATTCGCAAAGACTGTTCTTGTCTAAATTGTAAAATGATATTTTGAAGTTCATGGATGGCTATAGTGAAAAAGAGAATATCCTCAGATAAAAACTGGAAAGAAGCTTTCTGAGAAACTGCTTTGTGTTCTGTTAATTCATCTCACAGAGTTACAGCTTTCCCCTCAAGAAGCCTTTGCTAAGACTGTTCTTGTGGAATTTGCAAAGTGATATTTGGAAGCCCATAGAGGGCTATGGTGAAAAAGAAAATATCCTCAGATAAAAACTGGAAAGAAGCTTTCTGAGAAACTGCTTTGTGATCTGTGAATTCATCTCACAGAGTTACAGCTTTCCTCAGAAGCCTTTGCTAAGACTGTTCTGTGGAATTTGAGAACTGATATTTGGATCCTTTGAAGACTATGGTGAAAAGGAAATATCCTCAGATAAAAACTGAAAGAAGCTTTCTGAGAAACTTCTTTGTGATCTGTGAATTCATCTCACAGAGTTACAGCTTTCCCTCAAGAAGCCTTTCTCTAAGACTGTTCTTGTGGAATTTGCAAAGTGATATTTGGAAGCCCATAGGGCTATGGTGAAAAGGAAATATCCTCAGATAAAAACTGGAAAGAAGCTTTCTGAGAAACTGCTTTGTGTTCTGTGAATTCATCTCACAGAGTTACAGCTTTCCTCAAGAAGCCTTTGCTAAGACTGTTCTTGTGGAATTTGCAAAGTGATATTTGGAAGCCCATAGGGCTATGGTGAAAAGGAAATATCCTCAGATAAAAACTGGAAGAAGCTTTCTGAGAAACTGCTTTGTGTTCTGAATTCATCTCACAGTTACAGCTTTCCCTCAAGAAGCCTTCGCTAAGACTGTTCTTGTGGAATTTGCAAAGTGATATTTGGAAGCCCATGGAGGCTATGGTGAAAAAAATATCCTCAGATAAAAACTGGAAAGAAGCTTTCTGAGAAACTGCTTTGTGTTCTGTGAATTCATCTCACAGTTACAGCTTTCCCCTCAAAGCCTTTGCTAAGACTGTTCTTGTGGAATTTGCAAGTGATATTTGGAAGCCATAGAGGCTATGGTGAAAAAGAAATATCCTCAGATAAAAACTGGAAAGAAGCTTTCTGAGAAACTGCTTTGTGATCTGTGATTCATCTCACAGAGTTACAGCTTTCCCTCAAGAAGCTGTTTGCTAGCCTTATTTCTTGTGGAATTTGCAAAGTGATATTTGAAGCCCATAGAGGCTATGGTGAAAAGGAAATATCCTCAGATGAAAACTGGAAAGAAGCTTTCTGAGAAACTGCTTTGTGATCTGTGAATTCATCTCACAGAGTTACAGCTTTCCCTCAAGAAGCCTTTCGCTAAGACTGTTCTTGTGGAATTGCAAAGTGATATTTGGAAGCCCATGAGGCTATGGTGAAAAAAATATCCTCAGATAAAAACTGGAAAGAAGCTTTCTGAGAAACTGCTTTGTGTTCTGTGAATTCATCTCACAGAGTTACAGCTTTCCCTCAAGAAGCCTTTGCTAAGACTGTTCTGTGGAATTTGCAAAGTGATATTTGGAAGCCCATAGAGGCTATGGTGAAAAAGAAATATCCTCAGATAAAAACTGGAAAGAAGCTTTCTGAGAAACTGCTTTGTGATCTGTGAATTCATCTCACAGAGTTACAGCTTTCCCTCAGAAGCCTTTGCTAAGACTGTTCTGTGGAATTTGAGAACTGATATTTGGAAGCCCATGAGGGCTATGGTGAAAAGGAAATATCCTCAGATAAAAACTGGAAAGAAGCTTTCTGAGAAACTTCTTTGTGATCTGTGAATTCATCTCACAGAGTTACAGCTTTCCCTCAAGAAGCCTTCGCTAAGACTGTTCTTGTGGAATTTGCAAAGTGATATTTGGAAGCCCATGGAGGCTATGGTGAAAAAGAAATATCCTCAGATAAAAACTGGAAAAAGCTTTCTGAGAAACTGCTTTGTGTTCTGTGAATTCATCTCACAGAGTTACAGCTTTCCCTCAGAAGCCTTTCGCTAAGACTGTTCTTGTGGAATTTGCAAAGTGATATTTGGAAGCCCATGAGGCTATGGTGAAAAGGAAATATCCTCAGATAAAAACTGAAAGAAGCTTTCTGAGAAACTGCTTTGTGTTCTGTGAATTCATCTCACAGAGTTACAGCTTTCTCAAGAAGCCTTTGCTAAGACTGTTCTTGTGGAATTTGCAAAGTGATATTTGGAAGCCCATGGAGGGCTATGGTGAAAAAGAAAATATCCTCAGATAAAAACTGGAAAGAAGCTTTCTGAGAAACTGCTTTGTGATCTGTGAATTCATCTCACAGAGTTACAGCTTTCCCCTCAAGAAGCCTTTCGCAAAGACTGTTCTTTTGGAATTTGCAAAGAGATATTTGAAAGCCAATAGAGGGCTACGGTGAAAAAAAAATCCTCAGATAAAAACTGGAAAGAAGCTTTCTGAGAAACTGCTTTGTGATCTGTGAATTCATCTCACAGAGTTACAGCTTTCCCTCAAGAAGCCGTTTGCTAAGACTGTTCTTGTGGAATTTGCAAAGTGATATTTGGAAGCCCATGGAGGCTATGGTGAAAAAGAAATATCCTCAGATAAAAACTGGAAAGAAGCTTTCTGAGAAACTGCTTTGTGTTCTGTGAATTCATCTCACAGAGTTACAGCTTTCCCTCAAGAAGCCTTTGCTAAGACTGTTCTTGTGGAATTTGCAAAGTGATATTTGGAAGCCATAGAGGGCTATGGTGAAAAAGAAATATCCTCAGATGAAAACTGGAAAGAAGCTTTCTGAGAAACTGCTTTGTGTTCTGTGAATTCATCTCACAGAGTTACAGCTTTCCTCAAGAAGCCTTTGCTAAGACTTATTTCTGTGGAATTTGAGAAGTGATATTTGGAAGCCATAGAGGGCTATGGTGAAAAGGAAATATCCTCAGATAAAAACTGGAAAGAAGCTTTCTGAGAAACTGCTTTGTGATCTGTGAATTCATCTCACAGGTTACAGCTTTCCCTCAAGAAGCCTTTGCTAAGACTGTTCTTGTGGAATTTGCAAAGTGATATTTGGAAGCCCATAGAGGCTATGGTGAAAAGGAAATATCCTCAGATAAAAACTGGAAAGAAGCTTTCTGAGAAACTGCTTTGTGATCTGTGAATTCATCTCACAGAGTTACAGCTTTCCCCTTCAGAAGCCTTTCGCTAAGACTGTTCTTGTGGAATTTGCAAAGGATATTTGGAAGCCCATAGAGGGCTATGGTGAAAAAGAAATATCCTCAGATAAAAACTGGAAAAAGCTTTCTGAGAAACTGCTTTGTGTTCTGTGACTTCATCTCACAGTTACAGCTTTCCTTCAAGAAGCCTTTGCTAAGACTGTTCTTGTGGAATCTGAGAACTGATATTTGGAAGCCCATGAGGCTATGGTGAAAAGGAAATATCCTCAGATAAAAACTGGAAAGAAGCTTTCTGAGAAACTGCTTTGTGTTCTGTAATTCATCTCACAGAGTTACAGCTTTCCCTCAAGAAGCCTTCGCTAAGACTGTTCTTGTGGAATTTGAAAGTGATATTTGGAAGCCCATAGAGGCTATGGTGAAAAAAATATCTTCAGTTAAAAACTGGAAAGAAGCTTTCTGAGAAACTGCTTTGTGATCTGTGAATTCATCTCACAGAGTTACAGCTTTCCTTCAAGAAGCCTTTCGCTAAGACTGTTCTTGTGGAATTTGCAAAGTGATATTTGGAAGCCCATGGAAGGCTATGGTGAAAAGGGAAATATCCTCAGATAAAAACTGGAAAGAAGCTTTCTGAGAAACTGCTTTGTGTTCTGTGAATTCATCTCACAGAGTTACAGCTTTCCCCTCCAGAAGCCTTTCGCTAAGACTGTTCTTGTGGAATTTGCAAAGTGATATTTGGAAGCCCATAGAGGGCTATGGTGAAAAGGGAAATATCCTCAGATGAAAACTGGAAAGAAGCTTTCTGAGAAACTGCTTTGTGTTCTGTGAATTCATCTCACAGAGTTACAGCTTTCCCCTCAAGAAGCCTTTCGCTAAGACTGTTCTTGTGGAATTTGCAAAGTGATATTTGGAAGCCCATAGAGGCTATGGGGAAAAAGACAATATCCTCAGATAAAAACTGGAAAGAAGCTTTCTGAGAAACTGCTTTGTGATCTGTGAATTCATCTCACAGAGTTACAGCTTTCCTTCAAGAAGCCTTTCGCTAAGACTGTTCTTGTGGAATCTGAGAACTGATATTTGGAAGCCCATAGAGGCTATGGTGAAAAGGAAATATCCTCAGATAAAAACTGAAAGAAGCTTTCTGAGAAACTGCTTTGTGTTCTGTGAATTCATCTCACAGAGTTACAGCTTTCCCTCAAGAACCTTTCGCTAAGACTGTTCTTGTGGAATTTGCAAAGTGATATTTGGAAGCCCATAGAGGCTATGGTGAAAAAGAAATATCCTCAGATAAAAACTGGAAAGAAGCTTTCTGAGAAACTGCTTTGTGTTCTGTGAATTCATCTCACAGAGTTACAGCTTTCCCCTCAGAAGCCTTTCGCTAAGACTGTTCTTGTGGAATTTGCAAAGTGATATTTGGAAGCCCATAGAGGGCTATGGTGAAAAGGAAATATCCTCAGATGAAAACTGGAAAGAAGCTTTCTGAGAAACTGCTTTGTGATCTGTGAATTCATCTCACAGAGTTACAGCTTTCCCCTCAAAGCCTTTCGCTAAGACTGTTCTTGTGGAATTTGCAAAGTGATATTTGGAAGCCCATAGGGCTATGGTGAAAAGGAAATATCCTCAGATAAAAACTGGAAAGAAGCTTTCTGAGAAACTGCTTTGTGTTCTGTGAATTCATCTCACAGAGTTACAGCTTTCCCTCAAGAAGCCTTTCGCTAAGACTGTTCTTGTGGAATTTGCAAAGTGATATTTGGAAGCCCATAGAGGCTATGGTGAAAAGGAAATATCCTCAGATAAAAACTGGAAAGAAGCTTTCTGAGAAACTGCTTTGTGTTCTGTAATTCATCTCACAGAGTTACAGCTTTCCCCTCAAAGCCTTTCGCTAAGACTGTTCTTGTGGAATTTGCAAGTGATATTTGGAAGCCCATGAGGCTATGGTGAAAAGGAAATATCCTCAGATAAAAACTGGAAAGAAGCTTTCTGAGAAACTGCTTTGTGTTCTGTGAATTCATCTCACAGAGTTACAGCTTTCCCTCAAGAAGCCTTTGCTAAGACTGTTCTTGTGGAATTTGCAAAGTGATATTTGGAAGCCCATGGAGGCTATGGTGAAAAGAAATATCCTCAGATGAAAACTGGAAAGAAGCTTTCTGAGAAACTGCTTTGTGATCTGTGAATTCATCTCACAGAGTTACAGCTTTCCTCAGAAGCCTTTCGCTAAGACTGTTCTTGTGGAATTGCAAAGTGATATTTGGAAGCCCATAGAGGGCTATGGTGAAAAGAAATATCCTCAGATAAAAACTGGAAAGAAGCTTTCTGAGAAACTGCTTTGTGATCTGTGAATTCATCTCACAGTTACAGCTTTCCCTCAAGAAGCCTTTGCTAAGACTGTTCTTGTGGAATTTGCAAAGTGATATTTGGAAGCCCATAGAGGCTATGGTGAAAAGGAAATATCCTCAGATAAAAACTGGAAAAAGCTTTCTGAGAAACTGCTTTGTGTTCTGTGAATTCATCTCACAGAGTTACAGCTTTCCCCTCAGAAGCCTTTGCTAAGACTGTTCTTGTGGAATTTGCAAAGTGATATTTGGAAGCCCATAGAGGGCTATGGTGAAAAGGAAATATCCTCAGATGAAAACTGGAAAGAAGCTTTCTGAGAAACTGCTTTGTGATCTGTGAATTCATCTCACAGAGTTACAGCTTTCCTCAAGAAGCCTTTGCTAAGACTGTTCTTGTGGAATTTGCAAAGTGATATTTGGAAGCCCATGAGGCTATGGTGAAAAGGAAATATCCTAAGATAAAACTGGAAAGAAGCTTTCTGAGAAACTGCTTTGTGTTCTGTGAATTCATCTCACAGAGTTACAGCTTTCCCCTCAGAAGCCTTTCGCTAAGACTGTTCTTGTGGAATTTGAAAGTGATATTTGGAAGCCCATGGAGGCTATGGTGAAAAAAATATCTTCAGATAAAACTGGAAAGAAGCTTTCTGAGAAACTGCTTGTGTTCTGTTAATTCATCTCACAGAGTTACAGCTTTCCCCTCAGAAGCCTTTCGCTAAGACTGTTCTTGTGGAATTTGCAAGTGATATTTGGAAGCCCATGAGGCTATGGTGAAAAAGAAATATCCTCAGATGAAAACTGGAAAGAAGCTTTCTGAGAAACTGCTTTGTGTTCTGAATTCATCTCACTGAGTTACAGCTTTCCTCAAGAAGCCTTTCGCTAAGACTGTTCTTGTGGAATTGCAAAGTGATATTTGGAAGCCATAGAGGCTATGGTGAAAAAAATATCTTCAGATAAAACTGGAAAAAGCTTTCTGAGAAACTGCTTTGTGATCTGTGAATTCATCTCACAGAGTTACAGCTTTCCCTCAAGAAGCCTTTCACTAAGACTGTTCTTGTGAATTTGCAAAGTGATATTTGGAAGCCCATGGAGGCTATGGTGAAAAAGAAATATCCTCAGATGAAAACTGGAAAGAAACTTTCTGAGAAACTGCTTGTGTTCTGTTAATTCATCTCACAGAGTTACAGCTTTCCTCAAGAAGCCTTTGCTAAGACTGTTCTTGTGGAATTTGCAAGTGATATTTGGAAGCCCATGAGGGCTATGGTGAAAAGGAAATATCCTCAGTTAAAAACTGGAAAGAAGCTTTCTGAGAAACTGCTTTGTGTTCTGAATTCATCTCACAGAGTTACAGCTTTCCTCAAGAAGCCTTTCACTAAGACTGTTCTGTGGAATTTGCAAGTGATATTTGGAAGCCCATGGAGGCTATGGTGAAAAAGAAATATCCTCAGTTAAAAACTGAAAGAAGCTTTCTGAGAAACTGCTTTGTGATCTGTGAATTCATCTCACAGGTTACAGCTTTCCTCAAGAAGCCTTTCACTAAGACTGTTCTTGTGGAATTTGAAAGTGATATTTGGAAGCCCATAGAGGCTATGGTGAAAAGGAAATATCTTCAGTTAAAAACTGGAAGAAGCTTTCTGAGAAACTGCTTTGTGTTCTGAATTCATCTCACAGTTACAGCTTTCCCTCAAGAAGCCTTCGCTAAGACTGTTCTTGTGGAATTTGAAAGTGATATTTGGAAGCCCATGGAGGCTATGGTGAAAAAAATATCTTCAGTTAAAAACTGGAAAAAGCTTTCTGAGAAACTGCTTTGTGATCTGTGAATTCATCTCACAGTTACAGCTTTCCCCTCAAAGCCTTTCGCTAAGACTGTTCTTGTGGAATTTGAAAGTGATATTTGGAAGCCCATAGGGCTATGGTGAAAAAGAAATATCCTCAGATGAAAACTGGAAAGAAGCTTTCTGAGAAACTGCTTTGTGATCTGTGAATTCATCTCACAGTTACAGCTTTCCTTCAAGAAGCCTTTCTAAGACTGTTCTTGTGAATTTGCAAAGTGATATTTGGAAGCCCATAGGGCTATGGTGAAAAAAATATCTTCAGTTAAAAACTGGAAGAAGCTTTCTGAGAAACTGCTTTGTGATCTGTGAATTCATCTCACAGTTACAGCTTTCCTCAAGAAGCCTTTGCTAAGACTGTTCTGTGGAATTTGCAAAGGATATTTGGAAGCCCATAGGGCTATGGTGAAAAAGAAATATCTTCAGATAAAACTGGAAAGAAACTTTCTGAGAAACTGCTTTGTGATCTGTGAATTCATCTCACAGGTTACAGCTTTCCTCAAGAAGCCTTTGCTAAGACTGTTCTTGTGGAATTTGAAAGTGATATTTGGAAGCCCATAGAGGCTATGGTGAAAAAGAAATATCCTCAGATAAAAACTGAAAGAAGCTTTCTGAGAAACTGCTTTGTGTTCTGAATTCATCTCACAGAGTTACAGCTTTCCTCAAGAAGCCTTTCTAAGACTGTTCTGTGGAATTTGCAAAGGATATTTGGAAGCCCATAGGGCTATGGTGAAAAGGAAATATCTTCGTTAAAAACTGGAAAAAGCTTTCTGAGAAACTGCTTTGTGTTCTGAATTCATCTCACAGAGTTACAGCTTTCCCCTCAAAGCCTTTCGCTAAGGCTGTTCTTGTGGAATTTGCAAAGGATATTTGGAAGCCCATAGGGCTATGGTGAAAAGGAAATATCCTAAGATAAAAACTGAAAGAAGCTTTCTGAGAAACTGCTTTGTGTTCTGAATTCATCTCACAGAGTTACAGCTTTCCCCTCAGAAGCCTTTCGCTAAGACTGTTCTTGTGGAATTGCAAAGTGATATTTG
The DNA here is from genome assembly GCA_023783455.1 of Erythrocebus patas. Taxonomy (NCBI): domain Eukaryota; kingdom Metazoa; phylum Chordata; class Mammalia; order Primates; family Cercopithecidae; genus Erythrocebus; species Erythrocebus patas. The sequence goes on from JAKFHT010004512.1 coordinate 24,932, forward strand.
GAAGCCCATAGGGCTATGGTGAAAAAAATATCTTCAGTTAAAAACTGGAAGAAGCTTTCTGAGAAACTGCTTTGTGATCTGTGAATTCATCTCACAGTTACAGCTTTCTCAAGAAGCCTTTGCTAAGACTGTTCTGTGGAATTTGCAAAGTGATATTTGGAAGCCATAGAGGGCTATGGTGAAAAAGAAATATCCTCAGATAAAACTGGAAAGAAACTTTCTGAGAAACTGCTTTGTGATCTGTGAATTCATCTCACAGGTTACAGCTTTCCTCAAGAAGCCTTTGCTAAGACTGTTCTGTGGAATTTGCAAAGTGATATTTGGAAGCCCATAGAGGCTATGGTGAAAAAGAAATATCCTCAGATAAAAACTGAAAGAAGCTTTCTGAGAAACTGCTTTGTGTTCTGTAATTCATCTCACAGAGTTACAGCTTTCTCAAGAAGCCTTTCTAAGACTGTTCTGTGGAATTTGCAAAGGATATTTGGAAGCCCATAGGGCTATGGTGAAAAAGAAATATCTTCCGTTAAAAACTGGAAAGAAGCTGTCTGAGAAACTGCTTTGTGTTCTGAATTCATCTCACAGAGTTACAGCTTTCTCAAGAAGCCTTTCACTAAGACTGTTCTGTGGAATTTGCAAAGGATATTTGGAAGCCCATAGGGCTATGGTGAAAAGGAAATATCCTAAGATAAAAACTGAAAGAAGCTTTCTGAGAAACTGCTTTGTGTTCTGTAATTCATCTCACAGAGTTACAGCTTTCCCTCAGAAGCCTTTCGCTAAGGCTGTTCTTGTGGAATTGCAAAGTGATATTTGGAAGCCCATAGGGCTATGGTGAAAAGGAAATATCCTCAGTTAAAAACTGGAAAGAAGCTTTCTGAGAAACTGCTTTGTGTTCTGTAATTCATCTCACAGTTACAGCTTTCCTCAGAAGCCTTTCGCTAAGACTGTTCTGTGGAATTTGCAAAGGATATTTGGAAGCCCATAGGGCTATGGTGAAAAAGAAATATCCTCAGATAAAACTGGAAAAAGCTTTCTGAGAAACTGCTTTGTGTTCTGTAATTCATCTCACAGTTACAGCTTTCCTCAAGAAGCCTTTCACTAAGACTGTTCTGTGGAATTTGCAAAGGATATTTGGAAGCCATAGAGGGCTATGGTGAAAAAAATATCTTCCGTTAAAAACTGGAAAGAAACTTTCTGAGAAACTGCTTTGTGTTCTGTAATTCATCTCACAGAGTTACAGCTTTCCTCAAGAAGCCTTTCTAAGACTGTTCTGTGGAATTTGCAAAGGATATTTGGAAGCCCATAGAGGCTATGGTGAAAAAGGAAATATCCTCAGATGAAAACTGGAAAGAAGCTTTCTGAGAAACTGCTTTGTGATCTGTGAATTCATCTCACAGTTACAGCTTTCTCAAGAAGCCTTTCTAAGACTGTTCTTGTGGAATTGCAAAGTGATATTTGGAAGCCCATAGAGCTATGGTGAAAAGGAAATATCCTAAGATAAAAACTGAAAGAAGCTTTCTGAGAAACTGCTTTGTGATCTGTGAATTCATCTCACAGAGTTACAGCTTTCTCAAGAAGCCTTTCACTAAGACTGTTCTGTGGAATTTGCAAGTGATATTTGGAAGCCCATGAGGGCTATGGTGAAAAAGAAATATCCTCAGATAAAAACTGAAAGAAGCTTTCTGAGAAACTGCTTTGTGATCTGTGAATTCATCTCACAGTTACAGCTTTCTCAAGAAGCCTTTCTAAGACTGTTCTGTGGAATTTGCAAAGGATATTTGGAAGCCCATAGGGCTATGGTGAAAAGGAAATATCCTCAGATAAAACTGGAAAGAAGCTTTCTGAGAAACTGCTTTGTGATCTGTGAATTCATCTCACAGAGTTACAGCTTTCCTTCAAGAAGCCTTTCACTAAGACTGTTCTGTGGAATTTGCAAAGGATATTTGGAAGCCCATAGAGCTATGGTGAAAAAGAAATATCTTCAGATAAAACTGGAAAAAGCTTTCTGAGAAACTGCTTTGTGTTCTGAATTCATCTCACAGTTACAGCTTTCTCAAGAAGCCTTTCTAAGACTGTTCTTGTGGAATTTGCAAAGTGATATTTGGAAGCCCATAGAGGCTATGGTGAAAAAGGAAATATCCTAAGATAAAAACTGAAAGAAGCTTTCTGAGAAACTGCTTTGTGATCTGTGAATTCATCTCACAGTTACAGCTTTCTCAAGAAGCCTTTCTAAGACTGTTCTGTGGAATTTGCAAAGGATATTTGGAAGCCCATAGAGCTATGGTGAAAAAGGAAATATCCTAAGATAAAAACTGAAAGAAGCTTTCTGAGAAACTGCTTTGTGATCTGTGAATTCATCTCACAGAGTTACAGCTTTCTCAAGAAGCCTTTGCTAAGACTGTTCTGTGGAATTTGCAAAGTGATATCACCACCGACCCCACAGAAATACAAACTACCATCAGAGAATACTATAAACACCTCTACGCAAATAAACTAGAAAATCTAGAAGAAATGGATAATTTCCTGGACACTTACACTCTTCCAAGACTAAACCAGGAAGAAGTTGAATCCTGAATAGACCAATAGCAGGCTCTGAAATTGAGGCAATAATTAATAGCCTACCAACCAAAAAAAGTCCAGGACCAGATGGATTCACAGCTGAATTCTACCAGAGGTACAAGGAGGAGCTGGTACCATTCCTTCTGAAACTATTCAATCAATAGAAAAACAGAATCCTCCTAACTCATTTTATGAGGCCAACATCATCCTGATACCAAAGCCTGGCAGAGACACAACAAAAAGAATTTTAGACCAATATCCCTGATGAACATCGATGCAAAATCCTCAATAAAATACTGGCAAACCGGTTCAACAGCACATCAAAAAGCTTATCCACCATGATCAAGTGGGCTTCATCCCTGGGATGCAAGGCTGGTTCAACATTCGCAAATCAATAAACATAATCCAGCATATAAACAGAACCAAAGACAAGAACCACATGATTATCTCAATAGATGCAGAAAAGGCTTTTGACAAAATTCAACAGCCCTTCATGCTAAAACGCTCAATAAATTCGGTATTGATGGAGCGTACCTCAAAATCATAAGAGCTATTTATGACAAACCCACAGCCAATATCATACTGAATGGGCAAAACTGGAAAAAGCTTTCTGAGAAACTGCTTTGTGATCTGTGAATTCATCTCACAGAGTTACAGCTTTCCCTCAAGAAGCCTTTCACTAAGACTGTTCTGTGGAATTTGCAAAGTGATATTTGGAAGCCCATAGGGCTATGGTGAAAAAAATATCTTCAGTTAAAAACTGGAAAGAAACTTTCTGAGAAACTGCTTTGTGTTCTGTGAATTCATCTCACAGAGTTACAGCTTTCCCTCAAGAAGCCTTTGCTAAGACTGTTCTTGTGGAATTGCAAAGTGATATTTGGAAGCCCATAGAGCTATGGTGAAAAAAATATCTTCCGTTAAAAACTGGAAAGAAGCTTTCTGAAACTGCTTTGTGTTCTGTAATTCATCTCACAGGTTACAGCTTTCCCCTCAAAAGCCTTTCGCTAAGACTGTTCTGTGGAATTTGCAAAGGATATTTGGAAGCCCATAGAGCTATGGTGAAAAAGAAATATCCTCAGTTAAAAACTGGAAAGAAGCTTTCTGAAACTGCTTTGTGATCTGTGAATTCATCTCACAGTTACAGCTTTCTCAAGAAGCCTTTCACTAAGACTGTTCTGTGGAATTTGCAAGTGATATTTGGAAGCCCATAGGGCTATGGTGAAAAGGAAATATCCTCAGTTAAAAACTGGAAGAAGCTTTCTGAGAAACTGCTTTGTGATCTGTGAATTCATCTCACAGAGTTACAGCTTTCTCAAGAAGCCTTTCACTAAGACTGTTCTGTGGAATCTGAGAACTGATATTTGGAAGCCCATAGGGCTATGGTGAAAAGGAAATATCCTAAGATAAAAACTGAAAGAAGCTTTCTGAAACTGCTTTGTGATCTGTGAATTCATCTCACAGGTTACAGCTTTCCTCAAGAAGCCTTTCTAAGACTGTTCTGTGGAATTTGCAAAGGATATTTGGAAGCCCATAGAGCTATGGTGAAAAAGAAATATCTTCAGTTAAAACTGGAAAAAGCTTTCTGAGAAACTGCTTTGTGATCTGTGAATTCATCTCACAGTTACAGCTTTCCTCAAGAAGCCTTTCACTAAGACTGTTCTGTGGAATTTGCAAGTGATATTTGGAAGCCCATAGGGCTATGGTGAAAAGGAAATATCCTCAGATGAAAACTGGAAAGAAACTTTCTGAGAAACTGCTTTGTGATCTGTGAATTCATCTCACAGAGTTACAGCTTTCCCCTCAAAGCCTTTCGCTAAGACTGTTCTGTGGAATCTGAGAACTGATATTTGGAAGCCCATGGAGGCTATGGTGAAAAAGAAATATCCTCAGATGAAAACTGGAAAGAAGCTTTCTGAGAAACTGCTTTGTGTTCTGTAATTCATCTCACAGGTTACAGCTTTCCTCAAGAAGCCTTTCTAAGACTGTTCTTGTGGAATTTGCAAGTGATATTTGGAAGCCCATAGAGCTATGGTGAAAAAGAAATATCTTCAGTTAAAAACTGGAAAGAAGCTTTCTGAGAAACTGCTTTGTGATCTGTGAATTCATCTCACAGAGTTACAGCTTTCCTCAAGAAGCCTTTCTAAGACTGTTCTGTGGAATTTGCAAAGGATATTTGGAAGCCCATGGAGGCTATGGTGAAAAAAATATCTTCCGTTAAAAACTGGAAAGAAACTTTCTGAGAAACTGCTTTGTGATCTGTGAATTCATCTCACAGGTTACAGCTTTCCCCTCAAAGCCTTTCGCTAAGACTGTTCTGTGGAATCTGAGAACTGATATTTGGAAGCCCATAGAGCTATGGTGAAAAAGAAATATCCTCAGATAAAACTGGAAAGAAACTTTCTGAGAAACTGCTTTGTGATCTGTGAATTCATCTCACAGAGTTACAGCTTTCCTCAAGAAGCCTTTCGCTAAGGCTGTTCTTGTGGAATTTGCAAGTGATATTTGGAAGCCCATGGAGGCTATGGTGAAAAAGGAAATATCCTAAGATAAAACTGGAAAAAGCTTTCTGAGAAACTGCTTTGTGATCTGTGAATTCATCTCACAGTTACAGCTTTCCTTCAAGAAGCCTTTGCTAAGACTGTTCTGTGGAATTTGCAAAGGATATTTGGAAGCCCATAGAGGCTATGGTGAAAAGGAAATATCCTAAGATAAAACTGGAAAAAGCTTTCTGAGAAACTGCTTTGTGATCTGTGAATTCATCTCACAGGTTACAGCTTTCCTTCAAGAAGCCTTTCGCTAAGGCTGTTCTTGTGGAATTTGCAAAGGATATTTGGAAGCCCATAGGGCTATGGTGAAAAGGAAATATCCTCAGATAAAACTGGAAAAAGCTTTCTGAGAAACTGCTTTGTGTTCTGTAATTCATCTCACAGTTACAGCTTTCCTCAAGAAGCCTTTGCTAAGACTGTTCTGTGGAATTTGCAAAGGATATTTGGAAGCCCATAGAGCTATGGTGAAAAGGAAATATCCTCAGATGAAAACTGGAAAGAAGCTTTCTGAGAAACTGCTTTGTGATCTGTGAATTCATCTCACAGAGTTACAGCTTTCCTCAAGAAGCCTTTCACTAAGACTGTTCTGTGGAATTTGCAAAGGATATTTGGAAGCCCATAGAGCTATGGTGAAAAAGAAATATCCTCAGATAAAACTGGAAAAAGCTTTCTGAGAAACTGCTTTGTGTTCTGTGAATTCATCTCACAGTTACAGCTTTCTCAAGAAGCCTTTCTAAGACTGTTCTGTGGAATTTGCAAAGGATATTTGGAAGCCCATAGAGGCTATGGTGAAAAAGGAAATATCTTCAGTTAAAAACTGGAAGAAGCTTTCTGAGAAACTGCTTTGTGATCTGTGAATTCATCTCACAGTTACAGCTTTCCTTCAAGAAGCCTTTCACTAAGACTGTTCTGTGGAATTTGCAAGTGATATTTGGAAGCCCATAGAGGCTATGGTGAAAAGGAAATATCCTCAGATGAAAACTGGAAAGAAACTTTCTGAGAAACTGCTTTGTGATCTGTGAATTCATCTCACAGGTTACAGCTTTCCTCAAGAAGCCTTTCACTAAGACTGTTCTTGTGGAATTGCAAAGTGATATTTGGAAGCCCATAGAGCTATGGTGAAAAAAATATCTTCAGTTAAAAACTGGAAGAAGCTTTCTGAGAAACTGCTTTGTGATCTGTGAATTCATCTCACAGAGTTACAGCTTTCCCTCAAGAAGCCTTCGCTAAGACTGTTCTTGTGGAATTGCAAAGTGATATTTGGAAGCCCATAGGGCTATGGTGAAAAAGAAATATCCTCAGATAAAACTGGAAAGAAACTTTCTGAGAAACTGCTTTGTGTTCTGTAATTCATCTCACAGTTACAGCTTTCTCAAGAAGCCTTCGCTAAGACTGTTCTGTGGAATTTGCAAAGGATATTTGGAAGCCCATAGGGCTATGGTGAAAAAGAAATATCCTCAGATAAAACTGGAAAAAGCTTTCTGAGAAACTGCTTTGTGTTCTGTAATTCATCTCACAGAGTTACAGCTTTCCTTCAAGAAGCCTTTGCTAAGACTGTTCTTGTGGAAAACCTAGGTAGTACCATTCAGGACATAGGCATGGGCAAAGACTTCATGTCTAAAACACCAAAAGCAACAGCAGCAAAAGCCAAAATTGACAAATGGGATCTCATTAAACTAAAGAGCTTCTGCACAGCAAAAGAAACTACCATCAGAGTGAACAGGCAACCTACAGAATGGGAGAAAATTTTGCAATCTACTCATCTGACAAAGGGCTAATATCCAGAACCTACAAAGAACTCAAACAAATTTACAAGAAAAAACAAACAACCCCATCAAAAAGTGGGCAAAGGATATGAACAGACATTTCTCAAAAGAAGATATTCATACAGCCAACAGACACATGAAAAATGCTCATCATCACTGGCCATCAGAGAAATGCAAATCAAAACCACAATGAGATACCATCTCACACCAGTTAGAATGGCGATCATTCAAAAGTCAGGAAACAACAGGTGCTGGAGAGGATGTGGAGAAATAGGAACACTTTTACACTGTTGGTGGGATTGTAAACTAGTTCAACCATTATGGAAAACAGTATGGCGATTCCTCAAGGATCTAGAACTAGATGTACCATATGACCCAGCCATCCCATTACTGGGTATATACCCAAAGGATTATAAATCATGCTGCTATAAAGACACATGCACACGTATGTTTATTGCACTATTCACAATAGCAAAGACTTGGAATCAACCCAAATGTCCATCAGTGACAGATTGGATTAAGAAAATGTGGCACATATACACCATGGAATACTATGCAGCCATAAAAAAGGATGAGTTTGTGTCCTTTGTAGGGACATGGATGCAGCTGGAAACCATCATTCTTAGCAAACTATCACAAGAACAGAAAACCAAACACCGCATGTTCTCACTCATAGGTGGGAACTGAACAATGAGATCACTTGGACTCGGGAAGGGAACATCACACACGGGGCCTATCATGGGGTGGGTGGAGGGGGGAGGGATTGCATTGGGAGTTATACCTGATGTAAATGACGAGTTGATGGGTGCTGACGAGTTGATGGGTGCAGCACAGCAACATGGCACAAGTATACATATGTAACAAACCTGCACGTTATGCACATGTAGCCTAGAACTTAAAGTGTAATAATAATAAAAATAAAAAATAAAAGAATAAAAATATAAAAAACTGGAAAGAAGCTTTCTGAGAAACTGCTTTGTGTTCTGTTAATTCATCTCACAGAGTTACAGCTTTCCCTCAAGAAGCCTTCGCTAAGACTGTTCTTGTGGAATTTGAAAGTGATATTTGGAAGCCCATAGAGGCTATGGTGAAAAGGAAATATCTTCAGATAAAAACTGGAAAGAAGCTTTCTGAGAAACTGCTTTGTGATCTGTGAATTCATCTCACAGAGTTACAGCTTTCCTTCAAGAAGCCTTTGCTAAGACTGTTCTTGTGGAATTTGCAAAGTGATATTTGGAAGCCCATAGAGGGCTATGGTGAAAAAGAAATATCCTCAGATAAAAACTGGAAAGAAGCTTTCTGAGAAACTGCTTTGTGTTCTGTGAATTCATCTCACAGAGTTACAGCTTTCCCTCAAGAAGCCTTTCGCTAAGACTGTTCTTGTGGAATTTCCAAAGTGATATTTGGAAGCCATAGAGGGCTATGGTGAAAAAGAAAATATCCTCAGATAAAAACTGGAAAGAAGCTTTCTGAGAAACTGCTTTGTGTTCTGTTAATTCATCTCACAGAGTTACAGCTTTCTCAAGAAGCCTTTCTAAGACTGTTCTTGTGGAATTTGCAAAGTGATATTTGGAAGCCCATAGAGGGCTATGGTGAAAAAGAAAATATCCTCAGATAAAAACTGGAAAGAAGCTTTCTGAGAAACTGCTTTGTGTTCTGTTAATTCATCTCACAGAGTTACAGCTTTCCCTCAAGAAGCCTTTCACTAAGACTGTTCTTGTGGAATTTGCAAAATGATATTTGGAAGCCCATAGAGGGCTATGGTGAAAAAGGAAATATCTTCAGATAAAAACTGAAAGAAGCTTTCTGAGAAACTGCTTTGTTTTCTGTTAATTCATCTCACAGAGTTACAGCTTTCCCTCAAGAAGCCTTTCGCTAAGACTGTTCTTGTGGAATTTGCAAAGTGATATTTGGAAGCCATAGAGGCTATGGTGAAAAGGAAATATCTTCAGTTAAAAACTGGAAAGAAGCTTTCTGAGAAACTGCTTTGTGTTCTGTTAATTCATCTCACAGAGTTACAGCTTTCCCTCAAGAAGCCTTTCGCTAAGACTGTTCTTGTGGAATTTGCAAAGTGATATTTGGAAGCCCATAGGGCTATGGTGAAAAGGAAATATCCTAAGATAAAAACTGAAAGAAGCTTTCTGAGAAACTGCTTTGTGTTCTGTTAATTCATCTCACAGAGTTACAGCTTTCTCAAGAAGCCTTTCGCTAAGACTGTTCTTGTGGAATTTGCAAGTGATATTTGGAAGCCCATAGAGGGCTATGGTGAAAAGGAAATATCTTCAGTTAAAAACTGGAAAGAAGCTTTCTGAGAAACTGCTTTGTGTTCTGTTAATTCATCTCACAGAGTTACAGCTTTCCTTCAAGAAGCCTTTCGCTAAGACTGTTCTTGTGGAATTTGCAAAGTGATATTTGGAAGCCCATAGAGGGCTATGGTGAAAAGGAAATATCCTAAGATAAAAACTGAAAGAAGCTTTCTGAGAAACTGCTTTGTGTTCTGTGAATTCATCTCACAGAGTTACAGCTTTCCCTCAAGAAGCCTTTGCTAAGACTGTTCTTGTGGAATTTGCAAAGTGATATTTGGAAGCCCATAGAGGGCTATGGTGAAAAGGAAATATCCTAAGATAAAAACTGAAAGAAGCTTTCTGAGAAACTGCTTTGTGATCTGTGAATTCATCTCACAGAGTTACAGCTTTCCCTCAAGAAGCCGTTCACTAAGACTGTTCTTGTGGAATTTGCAAAGTGATATTTGGAAGCCCATAGAGGGCTATGGTGAAAAGGAAATATCTTCCGTTAAAAACTGGAAAGAAGCTTTCTGAGAAACTGCTTTGTGTTCTGTTAATTCATCTCACAGAGTTACAGCTTTCCCTCAAGAAGCCTTTCGCTAAGACTGTTCTTGTGGAATTTGCAAAGTGATATTTGGAAGCCCATAGAGGGCTATGGTGAAAAGGAAATATCCTAAGATAAAAACTGAAAGAAGCTTTCTGAGAAACTGCTTTGTGTTCTGTTAAGTCATCTCACAGATTTACAGCTTTCCCCTCAAGGAGCCGTTAACTAAGACTGTTATTGTGGAATTTGCAAAGTGATATTTGGAAGCCCATAGAGGGCTAAGGTGATAAAGGAAATATCTTCCGTTTAAAACTGGAAAGATGCTTTCTCAGAAACTGCTTTGTGTTCTATTAATTCATCTCACAGAGTTACAGCTTACCCCTCAAGAAGCCTATCGCTAACACTGTTCTTGTGGAATTTAAAGGGTGGTATTTGTAAGCCCATAGATGGCTATGGTAAAAAAGGAGATATCCTAAGATAAAAACCGAAAAGAAGCTTTCTGAGAAACTGCTTTCTGTTCTGTTAATTCATCTCACAGAGTTACAGCTTTCCAATCAAGGAGCCGTTCACTAAGACTGTTCTTGTGGAATTAGCATAGTGATATATGGAAGCCCATAGAGAGCTAAGGTGATAAAGGAAATATCTTCCGTTAAAAACTGATAAGATGCTTTCTGAGAAACTGCTTTGTGTTCTATTAATTCATCTCACAGAGTTACAGCTTCCCCCTCAAGAAGCCTTTCGCTAAGACTGTTTTTGTGGAATTTGAAAGTGATATTTGGAAGCCCTTAGAGGTCCATGGTGAAAAAGGAATTATCCTATGATAAAAACTGAAAAGAAGTTTTCTGAGAAACTGCTTTGTGTTCTGTTAATTCAGCTCACAGAATTACAGCTTTCCCCTAAAGCAGCCTTTCGCTAAGACTGTTTATGTGTAATTTGCAAAGTGATATTTGGAACCCATAGAGGGCTAAGGTGAAAAAGGAAATATCTTCAGTTAAAAACTGAAAAGAAGCTTTCTGAGAAACTGCTTTGTGTTCTGTTAATTCATCTCACAGAGTTATAGCTTTCTTCTCAAGAAGTCTTTCGTTAAGACTGTTCTTGTAGAATTTAAAAAATGATATTTGGAAGCCCATGTACGGCTATGGAGAAAAAGGAAATGTCTTCAGTTAAAAACTTGAAAGAAGGTTTCTGAGAAACTGCTTTGTGTTCTGTTAACTCATCTCTCAGAGTTACAGCTTTCCCTTCTAGAAGCCTTTCGCTAAGACTGTTTTCTAGAATTTTCAAAGTGATATTTGGAAGCCCATTGAGGGCCATGTTGAAAAAGGAAATATCCTCAGATAAAAACTGAAAAGAAGCTTTCTGAGAAACTGCTTTGTGTTCTCTTAATTTATCTCACAGGGTACAGCTTTCCCCTCAGGAAGCCTTTCGCTAAGACTGTTCTTGTGGAATATGCAAAGTGATATTTGGAAGCCCATAGATGGCTATGGTGAAAAAATAAATATCCTAAGAAAAAAACCGAAAAGAAGCTTTCTGAGAAACTGCTTTCTGTTCTGTTATTCATCGCACAGAGTTAAAGCTTTCCCATCAAGGAGCCGTTCACTAAGACTGTTTTTGTGCAATTTGCAAATTTACTTTGGAAGCCCATAGAGGGCTAAGGTGATAAAGGAAATATCTTCCGTTAAAAACTGGAAAGATGCTTTCTGAGAAACTGCTTTGTGTCCTATTAATTCATCTCACAGAGTTAAAGCTTCCCCATTAAGAAGCCTTTCGCTAAGACTATTCTTGTTTAATTTAAAAATGATATTTGGAGCCCATAGAGGGCTATAGTGAAAAAGGAAATATCCTAGGATAAAAACTGAAAAGAAGCTTTCTGAGAAACTGCTTTGTGTTCTGTTATTTCATCTCACAGTGTCACAGCTTTCCCTCAAGAAGCCTTTCGCTAAGACTGTTCTTGTGGAATTTGCAAAGTGATATTTGGAAGCCCATAGAGGCTATGGTGAAAAGGAAATATCCTAAGATAAAAACTGCAAGGAAGTTTTCTGAGAAACTGTTTTGTGTTCTGTTAATTCATCTCACAGAGTTACAGCTTTCCCATCAAGAAGCTTTTCGCTAAGACTGTTCTTGTGGAATTTGCAAACTGATAATTCGAAGCCCCTACAGGGCAATGGTGGAAAAGAAAGTATCTTCAGTTAAAAACTTGAAAGAAGGTCTCTGAGAAACTGCTTTGTGTTTTGTTAATTCATCACATAGAGATACAGGTTCCCCCTCAGGATGCCTTTCGCTAAGACTGTTCTTGTGGAAATTGCAAAGTGATATTTGGAAGCCCATGGAGGGCTATGGTGAAAAAGGAAATATCCTATGATAAAAACTGAAAAGAAGCTTTCTGAGAAACTGCTTTGTGTTCTGTTAGTTCATCTCACAGAGTTACAGCTTTCCCCTCAAGAAGCCTTTCGCTAAGACTGTTCTTGTGGAATTTGCAAAGTGATATTTGAAGACCCCAGAGGGCTATGGTGAAAAAGTAAGTCTCTACAGTTAAAAACTGGAAAGAAGCTTTCTGAGAAACTGCTTAGCGTTCTGTTAATTCATCTCACAGAGATACAGCTTTTCCCTCAAGAAGCCTTTCGCTAAGACTGTTCTTGTGGAATTTGCAAAGTGATATTTGGAAGCCCATAGAGGGCTATGGTGAAAAAGGAAATATCCTAAGATAAAAACTGAAAAGAAGCTTTCTGAGAAACTGCTTTGTGTTCTGTTAATTCATCTCACAGAGTTACAGCTTTCCCCTCAGGAAGCCTTTCGCTAAGACTGTTCTTGTGGAATTTGCAAAGTGATATTTGGAAGCCCATAGAGGGCTATGTTAAAAAGGAAATATCCTAAGATAAAAACCGAAAAGAAGCTTTCTGAGAAACTGCTTTGTGTTCTGTTAATTCATCTCACAGAGTTACAGCTTTCCCCTCAGGAAGCCTTTCGTTAAGACTGTTCTTGTGGAATTTGCAAAGTGATATTTGGAAGCCCATAGAGGGCTATGTTGAAAAAGGAAATAACTTCAGTTAAAAATTGGAAAGAAGCTTTCTGAGAAACTGCTTTGTGTTCCGTTAATTCATTTCACACTGTTACAGCTTTATCTTCCATGAACTTTTCGCTAAGACTGTGGAATTTGCAAAGTGATATTTGGAAGCCCATAGAGGGCAATGGAGAAAGAGCAAATGTCTTCAGTTAAAAACTGGAAAGAAGCTTTCTGAGAAACTGCTTTGTGTTCTGTTAACTCATATCTCAGAGTTACAGCTTTCCCTTCAAGAAACCTTTCGCTAAGACTGTGCTTGTGCAATTTGTAAAGTGATATTTGGAAGCCCATAGGGGGCTATGGTGAAAAAGGAAATATACTAAGATAAAAACTGAAAAGAAGCTTTCTGAAAAACTGCTTTGTGTTCTGTTAATTCATCTCACAGAGTTACACCTTTCCTCTTAGTAAGCCTTTCGCTAAGACTGTTGTTGTGGAAAATGCAAAGTGATATTTGGAGGCCCTTAGAGGTCTACGGTGAAAAAGGATATATCTTCAGTTAAAAACGGAAAAGAAGCTTTCTGAGAAACTGGTTTGTGTTCTGTTAATTCATCTCACAGTGTTACAGCGTTCCCCTCAAGTAGCCTTTCACTAAGACAGTTCTTGTGGAATTTGCAAAGTGATATTTGGAAGCCCATTGAGGGCTATGGTAAAAAAGGAAATATCCTAAGGTAAAAATTGAAAAAAAAACTTTCTGAGAAACTGCTTTGTGATCTGTTAATTCATCTCACAGAGTTACAGCTTTCCCCTCAGGAAGCCTTTCGCTAAGACAGTTCTTGCGGAATTTGCAAAGTGATATATGGAAGCCCATAGAGGAATACGGTGAAAAAGGAAATATCTCCCCTAAAAAAGTGGAAAGAGGCTTTCTGAGAAACAGCTTTGTGTTCTGTTAATTCATCTCATAGAGTTATAGCATCGCCCTCAAGAAGCCTTTCGCTAAGACTGTTCTTCTGGAATTTGCAATGTGATATTTGGAAACCCATAGAGAGCTATGGTGAAAAAGGAAATATCTTCAGTTAAAAACTGGAAAAAACTTTCTGAGAAACTGCTTTGTGTTGTGTTAATTCATCTCACAGAGTTACAGCTTTTCCCTCAAGAAGTCTTTCGCTCACACTGTTCTTGTGGAATTTGCAAAGTGATATTTGAAAGCCCATTGAAGACTATAGTGAAAAAGGAAATATCTTCAGTTAAAAACTGGAAAGAAGCTTTCTGAGAAACTGCTTCGTGTTCTGCTTATGCATTTCATAGAGTTACAGCTTTTCACTCAAGAAGCCTTTCGCTAAGACTGTTCTTGTGGAATTTGCAAAGTGTTATTTGGAAGACCATAGAGGCCTATGGTGAAAAAGGATATATCCTATGATAAAAACTGAAAAGAAGCTTTCTGAGAAACTGCTTTGTGTTCTGTAAATTCAGCTCTGAGAGTTCCAGTTTTCCCCTCAAGAAGCCTTTCGCTAAGACTGTTCTTGTGGAATTTCCAAAGTGATATTTGGAAGGCCATAGAGGTCTATTATGTAAAAGGAAATATCCTAAGATAAATACTGAAAAAAAGCTTTCTGAGAAACTGCTTTGTGTTCTGTTAATTCGTCTCACAGAGTTCCAGCTTTCCCCTCAAGGAACCTTTCGCTAAGACTGTTCTTGTGGAATTTGCAAAGTGACATTTGGAAGCCCATAGAGGGCTACGGTGAAAAAGGAAATATCTTCAGTTAAAAACCGGAAAGAAATTTTCTGAGAAACTGCTTTGTGTTCTGTTAATTCATCTCACAGAGTTACAGCTTCCCCGTCAGGAAGCGTTTCCCTAAGACTGTTCTTCTGGAATTTGCAAAAGGATATTTGAAATCCCATAGAGGGCTATGGTGAAAAAGGAAATATACTGAGATAAAAACTGAAAATAAGCATTCTGAGAAACTGCTCTGTGTTCTGTTAATTCATCTCACAGAGATACAGCTTTCCCCTGAAGAAGCCTTTCGCTAAGTCTGTTATTGTGGAATTTGCAAAGTGACATTTGGAAACCCATAGAGGTCTATGGTGAAAAAGGAAATATCCTAGGATAAAAACTGAAAAGAAGCTTTCTGAGAAACTGTTTTGTGTTCTGATAATTCATCTCACAGAGTTACACCTTTCCCCTCAATCAGCCTTTCGCTAAGACTGTTCTTGTGGAATTTGCAAAGTCATATTTAGAAGCCCATAGAGGGCTATGGAGAAAAAGAAAATGTCTTCAGTTAAAAACTGAAACGAAGGTTTCTGAGAAACTGCTTTGTGTTCTGTTAACTCATATCACAGAGTTACAGCTATCCCTTCAAGAAGCCTTTGGCTAAGCCTGTTCTTGTGGAATTTGCAAAGTGATATTTGGAAGGCCGTAGAGGGCAATGGTGAAAAAGTAAATATCCTATGAAAAAACTGAAAAGAATCTTTCTGAGAAACTGCTTTGTGTTCTGTTAATTCGTCTCGCAGAATAACAGCTTTCCCTTCAGGAGCCTTTCGATAAGACTGTTCTTGTGTGATTTGCAATGTGACATTTGGAAGACTTTAGAGGGCTATAGTGAAAAAGGAAATTTCTTCATTTAAAAACTGAAAAGAAGATTTCTGAGAAACTGCTTTGTGTTCTCTGAATTCATCTCACAGAGTTAGAGCTTCCCCCTCAAGTAGCCTTTCGCTAAGACTGTTCTTGTGGAATTTGCAAAGGGATATTTGAAAGCCCATAGAGGGCTATGGTGAAAAAGCACACCAACACACACAACAGCACACCAACATGTCACAAGTATACATATGTAGCAAACCTGCACATTGTGCACATGTACCCTACAACTTGAAGTTTAATAATAATAAATAAATTAAAAAAAAAACTGGAAAAAAGCTTTCTGAGAAACTGCTTTGTGTTCTGTTAATTCATCTCACAGAGTTACAGCTTTCCCCTCAATAAGCCTTTGGCTAAGACTGTTCTTGTGGAATTTGCAAAGTGATATTTGGAAGCCCATAGAAGGCTATGGAGAAAAAGCAAATATCTTCAGTTAAAAACTGGAAAGAAGCTTTCTGAGAAACTGCTTTGTGTTCTGTTAAGTCATCTATCAGAGTTACAGCTTTCCACTCAAGAAGCCGTTCGCTAAGACTGTTCTTGTGGTATTTGTAAATTGATATTTGGAAGCGCATAGAAGACTATGGTGAAAAAAAAATATCCTAAGAAAAAAACCTAAAGGAGGCTTTCTGAAAAACTGCTTTGTGTTCCGTTAATTCATCTCACAGAGTTTCAGCTTTCTCCTCAAGAAGCCGTTCACTAAGACTGTTCTTTTCGAATTTTCAAAGGGATATATGAAAGCTCATAGAGGGCTGTGGTGAAAAACGAAATATCTTCCTTTAAAAAGTGGAAAGAAGCCTTCTGAGAAACTGCTTTGTGTTCTGTTAATTCATCTCACAGAGTTACAGCTTTCCCCTCAAAAAGCCTTTCGCTAAGACTTTTCTTGTGGAATTTGCAAAGTGATATTTGGAAGCCCATAGAGGCCTATGGAGAAAAAGGAAATGTCTTCAGTTATAAACTGGAAAGAAGCTTTCTGAGTAACTGCTTTGTGTTCTGTTAACTCATCTCTCAGAGTTACAGCTTACCCTTCAAGAAACCTTTCGCTAAGACTGTTCTAGTGGAATTTGCAAAGTGATATTTGAAAGCCATAGGACTATGGTGAAAAACGAAATATCCTAAGAAAAAAACTGAAAAGAAGCCTTCTGAAAAACTGTTTTGTGTTCTGTTAATTCATCTCACAGAGTTACAGCATTCCCCTTAAGAAGCCTTTCGCTAAAACTGTTCTTGTGGAATTTGCAATGTGATATTTGGAAGCCCATAGAGGGCTACGGTGAAAAAGGAAATATGTTAAGATAAAAACCGAAAAGAAGATTTCTGAGAAACTGCTTTGTGTTCCGTTAATTCATCTGACAGAGTTACAGGTTTCCCCTCAAGAAGCCTTTCGCTAAGACTGTTCTTGTGGAATTTGCAAAGTGATACTTGGAAGCCCTTAGAAGGCTATGTTGAATAACGAAATATCTTCAGTTAAAAACTGGAAAGAAGCTTTCTGAGAAACGACTTTTTTTTCTGTTAATTCATTTCACAGAGTTACAGCTTTCCCTTCAAGAAGTCTTTCGCTAAGACTGTTCTTGTGGAATTTGCAAAGTGATATTTGGAAGCCTATAGAGGGCTATGGTGAAACAGGAAATATCTTCAGTTAAAAACGGAAAAGAAGCTTTCTGAGAAATTGCTTTGTGTTCTTCTTATTTATCCCACAGAGTTACAGCTTTCCTCTCAAGAATCCTTTCGCTAAGACTGTTCTTGTGGAATTTCCAAAGGGGTGTTTGAAAGCCCATAGAGGGCTATTTCTAAAAAGAAATATCATCCCTTAAAAACTGGAAAGAAGCGTTCTGATAAACTCCTTTGTGTTCTGTTAATTCATCTCACAAAGTTACAGCTTTCGCCTCCAGAAGCCTTTCGCTAAGACTGTTCTTGTTTAATTTAAAAAGTGATATTTGGAAGCCCTTAGAGGGCTAGGGTGAAAAAGGAAATATCCTAGGATAAAAACTGAAAAGAAGCTTTCTGAGAAACTGCTCTGTGTTCTGTTAATTCATCTCACAGAGTTACAACTTTCCCCTCAGTAAGTCTTTCACTAAGACGGTTCTTTTGTAATTTGCATAGTGATATTTAGAAGCCCGTAGAGGGCTATGAAGAAAAAGGAAATGTCTTCAGTTAAAAAGTCGAAAGAAGCTTTCTGAGAAACTGCTTTGTGTTCTATTAACTCATCTCACAGAGTTACAGGTTTCCCTCAAGAAGCCTTTCTCTAAGACTCTTCTTGTGGAATTTGCAAAGTGATATTTGGAAGACCATAGACGGCTACGGTGAAAAAGGAAATATCCTAAGGTAAAAACTGAAAAGAAGCTTTCTGAGAAACTGCTTTGTGTTTTGTTAATTCTTCTCACAGAGTTACAGCTTTCCCCTCGAGAAGCCTTTCGCTAAGACTGTTCTTGTGGATTTTGCAAAGTGATATTTGGAAGTCCATAGAGGACTATGGTGAAAAAGTAAATATCCTAAGATAAAAACTGAAAAGAAGCTTTCTGAGAAACTGCTTTGTGTTCCGTTAATTCATCTCACAGAGTTACAGCTTTCCCCTCAAGAAGCCTTTCGCTAAGACTGTTCTTGTGGAATTTGCGAAGTGATATTTGGAAGCCCACAGAGGGCTATGGTGAAAAAGGAAATATCTTCAGTTAAAAACTGGAAAGAAGCTTTCTGAGAAGCTGTTCTCTGTTCTGTTAATTCATGTCACAGAGTTACAGCTTTCCCCTCAGGAAGCCTCTCGCTAAGACTGTTCTTGTGGAATTTACAAAGTGATATTTGTAAGTCCGAAGAGTTCTATGGTGAAAAAGGAAATATGTTCTGTTAAAAACTAGAAATAAGCTTTCTGAGAAACTGCTTTGTGTTCTGCCTATTCATCTCACAGAGTTACAGCTTTTCCCTCAAGAAACCTTTCTCTAAGACTGTTCTTGTGCAATTTGCAAAGTGATATTTGGAAGCCCATAGAGGGCTGTGGTGAAAAAGGAAATATCCCATGATAAAAACCGAAAAGACGCTTTCTGAGAAACTGCTTTGTGTTCTGTTAATACAGCTCACAGAATTCCACCTTTCCAATCAAGAAGCCTTTCGCTAAGACTATTCTTGTTGAATTTGCTAAGTGATATTTCGAAGCCCATACCGGGCAAAGGTGAAAAAGGAAATATCTTCAATTAAATACTGGAAAGAAGCTTTCTGAGAAGCTGCATTGTGTTCTGTTAATTCATCTCACAGAGATACAGCTTCCCCCTATAGAAGCCTTTAGCTAAGACTGTTCCTGTGGAATTTTCAAAGTGATATTTGGAATCCCATAGAGGGCTATGGTGAAAAAGGAAATATCCTTTGATAAAAACCGAAAAGAAGCTTTCTGAGAAACTGCTTTGTGTTCTGTTAATTCAGCTCACAGAATTCCACCTTTCCCCTCAAGAATCCTTTCACTAAGACTGTTCTTGTGGAACTTACAAAGAGATATTTGGAAGCCCATAGAGTGCTATGGTGAAAAACGTAATATCCTAAGATAAAAACGGAAAAGATGCTTTCTTAGAAACTGGTTTGTGTTTCATTCATTCATCTCACAGAGTTACAGGTTTCCCCTCAAGAAGCCTTTCGCAAAGACTGTTCTTGTGGAAATTGCAAAGTGATATTTGAGAGCCCATTGAGGGCAATGGTGAAAAAGGATATATCTTCAGTTAGAAGCGGAAAAGAATCTTTCTGAAAAACTGCTTTGTGTTCTCTTAATAAATCTTACAGAGTTACAGCTTTCCACTCAAGAAGCCTCTTGCTAAGAGTGTTCTTCTGGAATTTGTAAAGTGATATGTGTAAGCCCATAGAGGGCTACAGTGAAAAAGGAAATAGCCTAAGAAAATAACTGAAAAGAAGGTTTCTGAGAAACTGCTTTGTGGTCTGTTAATTAATCTCACAGAGTTACAGCTTTCCCTTCAGCAAGCCGTTCACTAAGACTGTTTTTTGGAATTTGCAAAGAGATATTTGGAAGCCCATAGAGGTCTATGGTGAAAAACGAAATATCTTCAGTTAAAAACTGAAAAGAAGCTTTCTGAGAAACTGCTTTGTATTCTGTTAATTTGTCTCAGAGAATTACATCTTTCCCCTCAACAAGCCGTTCACTAAGACTGTTCTTGTGGAATTTGCAAAGTGATATTTGGAAGCCCATAGAGTGCTATGGTGAAAAGGAAATATCTTCAGTTAAAAACTGAAAAGAAGCTTGAGAAACTGCTTTGTGTTCTGTTAATTCGTCTCACAGAGTTACAGCTTTCCTCTCAAGAAGCCTTTCACTAAGACTGTTCTTGTGAATTTGCAAAGTGATATTTGGAAGCCCATAGAGGTCTATGGTGAAAAGGAAATATCTTCAGTTAAAAACTGAAAAGAAGCTTTCTGAGAAACTGCTTTGTGTTCTGTTAATTCGTCTCACAGAGTTACAGCTTTCCCTCAAGAAGCCTTTCACTAAGACTGTTCTTGTGGAATTTGCAAAGTGATATTTGGAAGCCCATAGAGTGCTATGGTGAAAAGGAAATATCTTCAGTTAAAAACTGAAAAGAAGCTTTCTGAGAAACTGCTTTGTGTTCTGTTAATTCGTCTCACAGAGCTACAGCTTTCCTCTCAACAAGACGTTCACAAAGACTCTTCTTGTGAAATTTTCATAGTGATATTTGGAAGCCCATAGATGTCTATAGTGAAAAGGAAATACCTTCAGTTAAAAACTGAAAAGAAGCTTTCTGAGAAACTGCTTTGTATTCTGTTAATTTGTCTCAGAGAATTACATCTTTCCCCTCAACAAGCCGTTCACTACGTCTGTTCTTGTGGAATTTGCAAAGTGATAATTGGAAGCCCACAGATTGCTATGGTGAAAAAGGAAATATCTTCAGTTAAAAGCTGTAAAGAAGCTTGCAGGGAAACTGCTTTGTGTTCTGTTAATTCGTCTCACAGAGCTACAGCTTTCCTCTCAACAAGACGTTCACAAAGACTCTTCTTGTGAAATTTTCATAGTGATATTTGGAAGCCCATAGATGTCTATAGTGAAAAGGAAATACCTTCAGTTAAAAACTTTAAAAAAAGCTTTCTGAGTAACTGCTTTGTGCTCTGTTAATTCATCTCACAGAGTTACAGCTTTCGCCTCAAGAAGCCTTTTGTTAAGACTGTTCTTGTGGAATTGGAAAGGTGATATTTGGAACCCCATAAAGGGCTATTGTGAAAAAGAAAATATCCTAAGTTAAAAACTGAAAAGGAGATTTCTGAGAAACTGCTTTGTGTTCTGTTCAATCATCTCACAGAGTTACAGCTTTCCCCTGCAGAAGCCTTCCGCTAAGACTGTTCTTGTGGAATTTGTAAAGTGATATTTGAAAACCCATAGAGGGTTATAGTGAAAAAGGAAATGTTCTCAGATAAAAACTGGAAAGAAGCTTTCTGAGGAACTTCTTTGTGTTCTGTTAATTCATCTCACAGAGTGACAGCTTTCCCCTCAACAAGCCGTTCACTTAAACGGTTCTTGTGGAATTTGCAAAGTGATATTTGGAAGCCCATAGAGGGCAATGGTGAATAAGGATATATCTTCAGTTAAAAGCGGAAAAGAAGCTTTCTGGGAAACTTCCTAGTGATATCTTAACTCATCTCACAGAGTTATAGCTTTCCCCTCAAGAAGCCTTTCGCTAAGACTGTTCTTGTGGAATTTGTAAAGTGATATTTGGAAGCCAATAGAGGGCTGTGGTGAAAAAGGATATATCTTCAGTTAAAAGCGGAATAGAAGTTTTCAGAGAAACTACTTTGTGTTCTGTTAATTCATCTCACAGAGTTACAGCTTTCCCCTCAACAAGCCGTTCACAAAGACTGTTCTTGTGGAATTCGTAAAGTGATATTTGGAAGCCAATAGAGGGCTATGGTGAAAAAGAATATATCTTCAGTTAAAAGCGGAAAAGGAGCTTTCTGAGAAACTGCTTTGTGTTCTGTTAATTCATCTCACAGACTTACAGCTTTCCCATCAACAAGCCGTTCACTAAGACTGTTCTTTTGGAATTTGCAAAGAGATAATTGGAAGCCCATAGAGGTCTATGGTGAAAAAGGAAATATCTTCAGTTAAAAGCGGAATAGAAGTTTTCAGAGAAACTACTTTGTGTTCTGTTAATTCATCTCACAGAGTTACAGCTTTCCCCTCAACAAGCCGTTCACAAAGACTGTTCTTGTGGAATTCGTAAAGTGATATTTGGAAGCCAATAGAGGGCTATGGTGAAAAAGAATATATCTTCAGTTAAAAGCGGAAAAGGAGCTTTCTGAGAAACTGCTTTGTGTTCTGTTAATTCATCTCACAGACTTACAGCTTTCCCATCAACAAGCCGTTCACTAAGACTGTTCTTTTGGAATTTGCAAAGAGATAATTGGAAGCCCATAGAGGTCTCTGGCGAAAAATGAAATATCTTCAGTTAAAAACTGAAAAGAATCTTTCTGAGAAACATCTTTGTGTTCTGTTAATTCGTCTCAGAGAGTTACATCTTTCCCCTCAACAAGCCGTTCACTAAGACTGTTCTTGTGGAGTTTGCAAAGTGATATTTGGAAGCCCATAGAGGGCTATGGTGAAAAAGGAAATATCTTCAGTTAAAAACTGTAAAGAAGCTTTCAGAGAAACTGCTTTGTGTTCTGTTAATTCATCTCAGAAAGTACAGCTTTCCTCAAGAAGCCTTTCGCTAAGACTGTTCTTGTGGAATTTGAAAGTGATATTTGGAAGCCCTTAGAGGGCTATGGTGAATAAGGAAATATCCTAAGATAAAAACTGGAAAGAAGCTTGAGAAACTGCTTTGTGTTCTGTTAATTCATCTCACAGAGTTACAGCTTTCCTCAAGAAGCCTTTCGCTAAGACTGTTCTTGTGGAATTTGCAAAGTGATATTTGGAAGCCCATAGAGGGCTATGGTGAAAAAGGAAATATCTTCAGTTAAAAACTGGAAAGAAGCTTTCTGAGAAACTGCTTTGTGTTCTGTTAATTCATCTCACAGAGTTACAGCTTTCACCTCAAGAAGCCTTCGCTAAGACTTTTCTTGTGGAATTTGCAAAGTGATATTTGGAAGCCCATAGAGGCTATGGTGAAAAAGGAAATATCCTAAGATAAAAACTGAAAGAAGCTTTCTGAGAAACTGCTTTGTGTTCTGTTAATTCATCTCACAGAGTTACAGCTTTCCCTCAAGAAGCCTTTCGCTAAGACTGTTCTTGTGGAATTTGCATAGTGATATTTGGAAGCCCATAGAGGGCTATGGTGAAAAAGGAAATATCCTAAGATAAAAACTGAAAAGAAGCTTTCTGAGAAACTGCTTTGTGTTCTGCTTATTCATTTCACAGAGTTACAGCTTTCCCCTCAAGAAGCCTTTCGCTAAGCCTGTTCTTGTGGAATTTGCAAAGTGATATTTGGAAGCCCATAGAGGGCTATGGTGAAAAAGGAAATATCTTCCGTTAAAAACTGGAAAGAAGCTTTCTGAGAAACTGCTTTGTGTTCTGTTAATTCATCTCACAGAGTTACAGCGTTCCCCTCAAGAACCCTTTCGCTACGACTGTTCTTGTGGAATTTGCAAAGGTATATTTGGAAGCCTATATAGGGCTATGGTGAAAAAGGAAATATCCTAAGATAAAAACTGCAAAGAAGCTTTCTGAGAAATTACTTTGTGTTCTGTTTATTCATCTATCAGAGTTACAGCTTTCCCCTCAAGAAGCCTTTCGCTAAGTCTGTTCTTGTGGAATTTGCAAAGTGATATTTGGAAGCCCATAGAGGCTATGGTGAAAAAGGAAATATCCTAAGATAAAAACTGAAAGAAGCTTTTGAGAAACTGCTTTGTGTTCTGTTAATTCATCTCACAGAGTTACAGCTTTCCTCAAGAAGCCTTCGCTAAGACTGTTCTTGTGGAATTTGCAAAGTGATATTTGGAAGCCCTTAGAGTGCTATGGTGAAAAGGAAATATCTTCAGTTAAAAACTGGAAAGAAGCTTTCTGAGAAACTGCTTTGTGTTCTGTTAATTCATCTCACAGAGTTACAGCTTTCCCTCAAGAAGCCTTTCGCTAAGACTGTTCTTGTGGAATTTGCAAAGTGATATTTGGAAGCCCATAGAGGGCTATGGTGAAAAGGAAATATCTTCAGTTAAAAACTGGAAAGAAGCTTTCTGAGAAACTGCTTTGTGTTCTGTTAATTCATCTCACAGAGTTACAGCTTTCCTTCAAGAAGCCTTCGCTAAGACTGTTCTTTTGGAATTTGCAAAGTGATATTTGGAAGCCCATAGAGGCTATGGTGAAAAGGAAATATCTTCAGTTAAAAACTGTAAAGAAGCTTTCAGAGAAACTGCTTTGTGTTCTGTTAATTCATCTCAGAAAGTACAGCTTTCCCTCAAGAAGCCTTTCGCTAAGACTGTTCTTGTGGAATTTGCAAAGTGATATTTGGAAGCCCTTAGAGTGCTATGGTGAAAAGGAAATATCTTCAGTTAAAAACTGGAAAGAAGCTTTCTGAGAAACTGCTTTGTGTTCTGTTAATTCATCTCACAGAGTTACAGCTTTCCTCTCAAGAAGCCTTTCGCTAAGACTGTTCTTGTGAAATTTGCAAAGTGATATTTGGAAGCCCATAGAGGGCTATGGTGAAAAAGGAAATATCTTCAGTTAAAAATTGGAAAGAAGCTTTCGGTGAAACTGCTTTGTGTTCTGTTAATTCATCTCACAGAGTTACAGCTTTCTCTTCAAGAAGCCTTTCGCTAAGACTGTTCTTTTGGAATTTGCAAAGAGATAATTGGAAGCCCATAGAGGTCTCTGGCGAAAAATGAAATATCTTCAGTTAAAAACTGAAAAGAATCTTTCTGAGAAACATCTTTGTGTTCTGTTAATTCGTCTCAGAGAGTTACATCTTTCCCCTCAACAAGCCGTTCACTAAGACTGTTCTTGTGGAGTTTGCAAAGTGATATTTGGAAGCCCATAGAGGGCTATGGTGAAAAAGGAAATATCTTCAGTTAAAAACTGTAAAGAAGCTTTCAGAGAAACTGCTTTGTGTTCTGTTAATTCATCTCAGAAAGTACAGCTTTCCCCTCATGAAGCCTTTCGCTAAGACTGTTCTTGTGGAATTTGAAAAGTTATATTTGGAAGCCCTTAGAGTGCTATGGTGAATAAGGAAATATCCTAAGATAAAAACTGGAAAGAAGCTTTCTGAGAAACTGATTTGTGTTCTGCTTATTAATCACACAGAGTTACAGCTTTCCCCTCAAGAAGCCTTTTGTTAAGACTGTTCTTGTGGAATTGGCAAAGTGATACTTGGAAGCCCATAGAGGGCTATGGTCAAAAAGGAAATATCTTCAGTTAAAAACTAGAAAGAAGCTTTCTGAGAAACTGCTTTGTGTTTTGTTAATTCATCTTACAGAGTTACAGCTTTCAACTCAAGAAGCCTTTCGCTAAGACTTTTCTTGTGGAATTTGCAAAGTGATATTTGGAAGCCCTTTGAAGGCTATGGTAAAAAAGGAAATATCCTAAGATAAAAACATAAAAGAAGCTTTCTTAGAAACTGCTTTGTGTTCTGTTAATTCATATCACAGAGTTATAGCTTACCCCTCAAGAAGTCTTTCGCTAAGACTGTTCTTGTGGAATTTGCATAGTGATATTTAGAAGCCCATAGTGGGCTATGGTGAAAACGGAAATATCCTAAAAAAAAGTCTAAAGAAGCTATCTGAGAAACTGCTTTGTGTTCTGCTTATTCATTTCACAGAGTTACAGCTTTCCCCTAAAAAATTCTTTCGCTAAGACCGTTCTGGTGGAATTTGCAAAGTGATATTTGGAAGCCCAAAGAGAGCTATGGTGAAAAAGGAAATATCTTCCGTAAAAAACTGGAAAGAAACTTTCTGAGAAACTGCTTTGTGTTCTGTCAATTCATCTCACAGTTTTACAGCATTCCCCTCAAGAAACCTTTCGCTAAGACTGTTCTTGTGGAATTTCCAGTGTGATATTTGGAAGCCCTTAGTGGGCTATGGTGAAAAAAGTAAATATGTTCAGTTAAAAACTGTAAAGAAGTTTTCTGAGAAACTGCTTTGTGTTCTGTTAATTCATCTCACAGAGTTACAGCTTCCCGCTCAAGAAGTCATTCGCTAAGACTGTTCTTGTGAAATTTGCAAAGGGATATATGGAAGACCAATGAGGGCTATGATGAAAAAGGAAATATCCTGAGATAAAAACTGAAAAGAAGCTTTCTGAGAAACTGCTTTCTGTTTTGTTAATAAAACTTACAGAGATACAGTTCTCCCCTCAAGAAGGCATTAGCTAAGACTTTTTTGTGGAATTTAAAAAGTGATATTTCGAAGACCATAGAGGGCTATAGTGAAAAGGGAAATATCTTCACTTAAAAACTGTAAAGAATATTTCTGAGAAAGTGCTTTGTGTTTTGTTAATTCATCTCACATAGTTACAGCTTTCACCTCAAGAAGCTTTTCGCTAAGACTGTTCTTGTGGAATTTGCAAGGTGATATTTGGAAGCCCATAGAGGGCTATGGTGAAAAAGAGAATATCCTAAGAGAAAAGCTGAAAAGAAGCCCTCGGAGAAACTTCTTTGTGTTCTGTTAATTCATCTCACAGAGTTACAGCTTTCCCCTCAAGAACCCATACCATAAGACTGTTCTTGTGGAATTTGCATGTGATATTTGGAAGCCCTTATAGGACAATGGAGAAAAAGGAAATATCCTAAGATAAAAACTAAAAGAAGCTTTCTGAGAAACTGTACTGTGTTCTCTTAATTCATCTCACACAGTTACAGCCTTCCCTCAAGAAACCTTTCGCTAAGAATGTTCTTGTTGAATTTGCAAAGTGATATTTGGAAGCCCTTAGAGGGCTATGGTGAAAAAGGGAATTATCTTCAGTTAAAAACTGGAAAGAAGGTTTCTGACCAACTGCTTTGTGTTCTGTTAATTCATCTCACAGAGTTACAGCTTTCCCCTCAAGAAGCCTTTCGCTAAGACTGTTCATGTGGAATTTGCAAAGTGATATTTGGAAGCCCATAGAGGGCTATGGTGAAAAAGGAAATATCTTCAGTTAAAAATTGGAAAGAAGCTTTCGGTGAAACTGCTTTGTGTTCTGTTAATTCATCTCACAGAGTTACAGCTTTCTCTTCAAGAAGCCTTTCGCTAAGACTGTTCTTTTGGAGTTTGCAAAGTGATATTTGGAAGCCCATAGAGGGCTATGGTGAAAAAGGAAATATCTTCAGTTAAAACTGTAAAGAAGCTTTCAGAGAAACTGCTTTGTGTTCTGTTAATTCATCTCAGAGTTACAGCTTTCCCTCAAGAAGCCTTCGCTAAGACTGTTCTTGTGAAATTTGCAAAGGGATATATGGAAGACCAATGAGGGCTATGATGAAAAAGGAAATATCCTGAGATAAAAACTGAAAAGAAGCTTTCTGAGAAACTGCTTTCTGTTTTGTTAATTCATCTCACAGAGTTACAGCTTTCCCTCAAGAAGGCATTAGCTAAGACTTTTTGTGGAATTTAAAAGTGATATTTCGAAGACCATAGAGGGCTATGGTGAAAAGGAAATATCTTCAGTTAAAAACTGTAAAGAATATTTCTGAGAAAGTGCTTTGTGTTTTGTTAATTCATCTCACATAGTTACAGCTTTCACCTCAAGAAGCTTTTCGCTAAGACTGTTCTTGTGGAATTTGCAAGGTGATATTTGGAAGCCCATAGAGGGCTATGGTGAAAAAGAGAATATCCTAAGAGAAAAGCTGAAAAGAAGCCCTCGGAGAAACTTCTTTGTGTTCTGTTAATTCATCTCACAGAGTTACAGCTTTCCCCTCAAGAACCCATACCATAAGACTGTTCTTGTGGAATTTGCATGTGATATTTGGAAGCCCTTATAGGACAATGGAGAAAAAGGAAATATCCTAAGATAAAAAACTAAAAGAAGCTTTCTGAGAAACTGTACTGTGTTCTCTTAATTCATCTCACACAGTTACAGCCTTCCCCTCAAGAAACCGATCATTAAGAGTGTTCTTGTGGAATTTTCAAAGCGATATTTGGAAGCCCATAGAGGGGTATGGAGAAAAAGGAAATATCTTCAGTTAAAAACTGGAAAGAATCTGTCTGAGAAACTGCTTTGTGTTTTGTTAATTCATCTCACATAGTTACAGCTTTCACCTCAAGAAGCTTTTCGCTAAGCCTGTTCTTGTGGAATTTGCAAGGTGATATTTGGAAGCCCATAGAGGGCTATGGTGAAAAAGGAAATATCTTAAGTAAAAAACTGGAAAGAAGCTTTCTGAGAAACTGTTTTGTGTTCTGCTAATTCATCTCACAGAGTTACAGCTTTCCCCTCAAGAGGTCTTTCGTTAAGACTGTTCTTGTGGAATTTAAAAAGTGTTATTTGGAAGACCATGGTGGGCTGAGGTGAAATAGGAAATATCTTCAGTTAAAAACTGGAAAGAAGCTTTCTGAGAAACTGCTTTGTGTTCTGTTAATTCATCTCACAGAGTTACAGCTTTCCACCCAAGAAGCCTTTCGATAGACTGTTCTTGTGGAATTTGCAAAGTGATATTTTGATGCCATAGAGGGCAATGGTGAAAAAGGAAATATCCTAAGATAAAAACTGAAAAGAAGGTTTCTGAGAGACTGCTTTGTGTTCTGTTAATTCATTTCACAGAGTAACAGCTTTCCTCTCAAAAAGCCTTTCGCTAAGACTGTTCTAGTGGAATGTGCAAAGTGATATTTGGAAGCCCATAGAGGGCTATGGTTATAAAGGAAATATCTTCAGTTAAAAACTGGAAAGAAGGTTTCTGAGAAACTGCTTTGTGTTCTGTTAATTCATCTCACGGAGTTACAGCTTCACCCCCAGGAAGCCTTTCGCTAAGACTGTTCTTGTGGAATTTGCAAATTGATATTTGGAAACCCATAGAGGGCTATGGTGAAAAAGGAAATATCCTAAGATAAAGACTGAAAAGAACCTTTCTGAGAAACTGCTTTGGGTTCTGTTAATTCATCTCACAGAGTTACAGCTTTACCCTCAAGAAGCCGTTCACTAAGACTGTTCTTGTGGAATTTGCAAAGTGATATTTTGAAGCTCATACAGGGCTATGGTGAAAAAGGAAATATCCTAAGATAAAAATGGAAACAAGCCTTCTGAGAAACTGCTTTGTGTTCTGTTATTTCATCTCACAGAGTTACACCTTTTCCGTCAAGAAGCCTTTCTCTAAGACTGTTCTTGTGGAATTTCCAAACTGATATTTGGAAGCCCATAGAGGTCTATGGTGAAAAAGGAAATATCCTAAGATAAAACCCGAAAAGAAGCTCCCTGAGAAACTGCTTTGTGTTCTGTTAATTCACCTCATAGAGTTACAGCTTTCTCCTCAGAAGCCGTTCATTAAGACTGTGCTTGTGAAATTTGGAAAGTGATATTTGGAAGCCCATAGATTGTTATTTTGAAAAAGGAAATATCTTCCGTCAAAAACTGGAAAGAAGCTTTTTGAGAAACTGATTTGTGTTCTGTTAATTCATCTCACAGAGTTATAGCTTTCCCCTCAAGAAGCCGTTCACCAAGACTGTTCTTGTGGAATTTTCAAAGTGATATTTGGAAGCCCATAGAAGTTGATGGTGAAAAAGAAAATATCCTAAGAAAAAAACTGAAAAGAAGCTTTTTGAGAAACTGCTTTGTGTTCTGTTAATTCATCTCACAGAGTTACAGCTTTCCCCTCAAGTAGCCTTTGGCTAGGGCTGTTCTAGTGGAATTCTCAAGATGATATTTGGAAGAACTAAGAGGGCTAGGGTGAAAAAGGAAATATCCTAGGATAAAAACTGAAAAGAAGCTTTCTGAGAAACTGCTTTTTGGTCTGTTAATTCGTTTCACAGAGTTACAGTTTTCCCCTCAAGAAGCCTTTCGCTAAGACTGCTCTTGTGGAATTTTCAAAGTGATATTTGGAAGCCCATAGAGGGCTAAAGTGAAAAAGTAAATATCTTTAGTTAAAAACTGGAAAGAAGCATTCTGAGAAACTGTTTTGTGTTCTGTTAATTCATCTCACAGAGTTACAGCTTCCCCCTCAAGAAGCCTTTCGCTAAGACTGTTCTTTTGGAATTTGCAAAGTGATATTTGGAAGACCATAGAGGGCTATGTTGAAATAGGAATTATATTCCGTATAAAACTGGAAAGAAGCTTTCTGAGAAACTGCTTTGTGTTCTGTTAGTTCGTCTCACAGAGTTACAGCTTTCCCCTCAGGAAGCCTTTCGCTAAGACTGTTTCTGTGGAATTTGCAAAGTGATATTTGGAAGCCCATAGAGGGCTATGGTGAAAAAGGAAATATCTTCAGTTAAAAACTGGAAAGAAACTTTCTGAGAAACTGCTTCGTATTCTGCTTATTCATCTCACAGAGTTACAGCTTTCCCCTCAAGAAGCTGTTCGCTAAGACTGTTCTTGTGGAATTTGAAAATTGATATTTGAAAGCCCATAGAGGGCTACAGTTAAAAAGGAAATATCCTAAGATAAAAACTGATAAGAAGCTTTCTGAGAAACTGCTTTGTGTTCTGTTAATTCATCTAACAGAGTTACGGTTTACCCCTCAAGAAGCCTTTCTCTAAGATTGTTCTTTTGGAATTTAAAAAGTGATATTTGGAAGTCCACAGAGGCCAATGGTGAAAAAGGAAATATCCTAGGATAAAAACTGAAAAGAGGTTTCTAGGAAACTGCTTTGTGTTCTGTTAATTCATCTCACAGAGTTACAGCTTTCCCCACAAGAAGCCTTTCGGTAAGACTATTCTTGTGGAATTTGCAAAGTGATATTTGCAAGCCCTTTGAGGGCTATGGTGAAAAAGGAAATATCCTAAGATAAAAACTGAAAAGAGACTTTCTGAGAACTGCTTTGTATTCTGTTAATTCATATCACAGAGTAACAGCCTTCCCCACAAGAAGCCTTTCGCTAAGACTCTTCATGTGAAATTTTCAAAGTGATATTTGGAAGCCCGTAGAGGGCTATGGTGAAAAAGGAAATATCCTAAGTTAAAAGCTGAAAAGAATCATTCTGAGAAACTGCTTTGTGTTCTGTTAATTCATCTCATAGAGTTACAGGTTTCCCCTCAAGAATCCGTTCACTAAGACTGTTCTTGTGGAATTTAAAAAGTGATATTTGGAAGCCCATAGAGGGCTACGGCGAAAAAGGAAATATCCTAAGATAAAAACTGAAAAGAAGCTTTCTGAGAAACTTCTTTGTGTTCTGTTAATTCATCTGACAGTGTACCAACTTTCCCCTCAGGAAGCCTTTCGATAAGACTGTTCTTGTGGAATTTAAAAAGTGATATTTGGAAGCCCATAGGGGACTATGGAGAAAAAGGAAATATCCTAGTATAAAACCTGAAAGAAGCTTTCTGAAAAACTGCTTTGTGTTCTGTTAATTCATCTCACAGAGTTACAGGGTTCCCCTCAAGAATCCTCTCGCTAAGACTGTTCTTGTGGAATTTGCAAAGAGATAATTGGAAGCCGTTAAAGGGCTATGGTGAAAAAGGAAATATCCTAAGATAAAAACTAAAAGAGGCTCTCTGAGAAACTGCTTTTTGTTCTGCTAATTCATCTCACAGAGTTAAAACTTTCCTCACAAGAAGCCTTTCGCTAAGACTGTTCTTGTGGAATTGCAAATTGATATTTGTAAGCCCATAGTGGGCTGTGGTGAAAAAGAAAATATCTTCAGTTAAAAACTGGAAAGAAGCCTTTTGAGAAACTGCTTTGTCCTTTGTTAATTCATCTCACAGAGCTACAACTTTCCCCTCAAGAAGCCTTTCGACTAAGGCTCTTCATGTTGGATTTACAAAGTGATATTTGGAAGCCCATAGAGAGCTATGATGAAAAAGGAAATATCCTAAGATAAAAGCTGAAAAGAAACTTTCTGAGAAACTGCTTTGTGTTCTGTTCATTCATCTCACAGAGTTACAGCTTTCCTCTCAAGAAGCTGTTCGGTAAGACTGTTCTTGTGGAACTTGTAAAGAGATATTTGAAAGCCCATAGAGGGCAGTGGAGAAAAAGGAAATATCTTCAGTTAAAACCTGGAAAGAAGGTTTCTGAGAAACTGCTTTGTGTTCAGTTAATTCATCTCACACAGTTACAGCTTTCCTCTCAAGAAGCCGTTCGCTAAGTCAGTTCTTGTGAAATTCGCAAAGAGATATTTGGACCCCCTGAAGGGCAATGGTGAAAAAGGAAATATCTTCAGTTAAAAACTGGAAAGAAGCTTTCTGAGATTCTGCTTTGTGATCTGTTAATTCATCTCGCAGAGTTACAGCTTTCCCTTCAAGAAGCCTTTCGCTAAGACTGTTCTTGTGGAATTTTGAAAGTGATATTTGGAATCCCCTAGACGACAATGGTGAAAAAGGAAATATCTTCAGTTAAAAACCGGAAACAGGCTTTCTGAGAAACTGCACTGTGTTATTTTAATTCATCTCATAGAGTTACAGCTTTCCCTTCAAGAACCCTTTCGATAAGACTGTTCTTTTGGAATTTGAAGAGTGATATTTGGAAGAACATAGAGAGCTATGTTCAAAAAGGAATTATCCTAAGATAAAAACTGAAAAGAAGCTTTCTGAGAAACTGCACACAGTTCTGTTTATTCATCTCACAGAGTTACAGCTTTCCCTTAAAGAAGCCTTTCGCTAAAACTGTGCTTGTGGAATTTGCAAAGTGATATTTGGACGACCATAGAGAGTAATGGTGAAAAAGGTAATATCTTCAGTTAAAAAGAGAAAAGAAGCTTTCTGAGAAACTGCTTTGCATTATGTTAATTCATCTCACAGAGTTACAGATTTAACCTCAAGAAGACTTTCGCTAAGACTGTTCTTTTGGAATTTGTAAACTGATATTTGGAGGCCCATAGAGGGCAATGGTGAAAAAGGAATTATCTTCAGTTAAAAACTGGAAGGAAGCTTTCTGAGAAACTGTTTTGTGTTCTGTTAATTCATCTCACAGAGTTACAGTTTTCCCCACAAGAAGCCGTTCTCTAAGGCTGTTCTTGTGGAATTTGCAAAGTGATATTTGGAAGCCTATAGAGGGCAATGGTGAAAAAGGAAATATCTTCAGTTAAAAACCTGAAAGAAACTTTCCGCGAAACTGCTTTGTGTTCTGTTAATTATTCTCCCAGAGCTACAGCTTTCCCCTCAAGAAGCCTTTCGCTAAGACTGTTCTTGTGGAATTCGTAAAGTGATATTTGGAAGCCCATATAGGGCAATGGAGAAAAAGGAAATATCTTAAGTTAAAACCTGGATAGAAGCTTTCTGAGAAACTGCTTTGTGTTCTGTCAATTCATCTCACAGAGTTACAGCTTTCCCGTCAAGAAGCCTTTCGCTAAGACTGTTCTTGTGGAATTTGAAAAGTGATATTTGGAAGCCCATTGAGGGTAATGGTGAAAAAGGAAATATCTTCAGTTAAAAACTGGAAAGAAGCTTTCTGAGAAACTGCTTTGTGTTCTGTTACTTCACGTCACAGAGTTACAGCTTTCCCCTCTGGAAGCCTTTCGCTAAGACTGTTCTTGTGGAATTCGTAAAGTGATATTTGGAAGCCCATATAGGGCAATGGAGAAAAAGGAAATATCTTAAGTTAAAACCTGGATAGAAGCTTTCTGAGAAACTGCTTTGTGTTCTGTCAATTCATCTCACAGTGTTACAGCTTTCCCGTCAAGAAGCCTTTCGCTAAGACTGTTCTTGTGGAATTTGAAAAGTGATGTTTGGAAGCCCATTGAGGGTAATGGTGAAAAAGGAAATATCTTCAGTTAAAAACTGGAAAGAAGCTTTCTGAGAAACTGCTTTGTGTTCTGTTACTTCATCTCACACAGTTACAGCTTTCCCCTCTAGAAGCCTTTCGCTAAGACTGTACTTGTGGAATTCGTAAAGTGATATTTGGAAGCCCATATAGGGCAATGGAGAAAAAGGAAATATCTTAAGTTAAAACCTGGATAGAAGCTTTCTGAGAAA
This sequence comes from Erythrocebus patas, assembly GCA_023783455.1. Lineage (NCBI taxonomy): Eukaryota > Metazoa > Chordata > Mammalia > Primates > Cercopithecidae > Erythrocebus > Erythrocebus patas. Next base: position 58,196 of record JAKFHT010004512.1, read on the forward strand.
CTGCTTTGTGTTCTGTCAATTCATCTCACAGTGTTACAGCTTTCCCGTCAAGAAGCCTTTCGCTAAGACTGTTCTTGTGGAATTTGAAAAGTGATGTTTGGAAGCCCATTGAGGGTAATGGTGAAAAAGGAAATATCTTCAGTTAAAAACTGGAAAGAAGCTTTCTGAGAAACTGCTTTGTGTTCTGTTACTTCACCTCACAGAGTTACAGCTTTCCCCTCTAGAAGCCTTTCGCTAAGACTGTTCTTGTGGAATTCGTAAAGTGATATTTGCATGCCCATGAAGGGCAATGGAGAAAAAGGAAATATCTTAAGTTAAAACCTGGATAGAAGCTTTCTGAGAAACTGCTGCGTGTTCTGTTAATTCATCTCACAGAGTTACAGCTTTACCCTCAAGAAGCAGTTCGCTAAAACTGTTCTTGTGGAATTTGCAAAGTGATACTTGGAAGCCCATAGAGGGTAATGGTGAAGGAGGAAATATCTTCAGTTAAAAACTGGAAAGAAGCTTTCTGAGAAACTGCTTTGTGTTCTGTTACTTCATCTCACACAGTTACAGCTTTCCCCTCTAGAAGCCTTTCGCTAAGACTGTTCTTGTGGAATTTGGGAAGTGATATTTGGAACCCCTAGAGGGCAATGGTGAAAAAGGAAATATCTTCAGTTAAAAACTGGAAGCAAGCTTTCAGAGAAACTGTACTGTGTTCTGTTCATTCATCTCACAGAGTTACAGCGTTCCCTTCAAGAAAACTTTCGCTAACTCTGTTCTTGTGGAATTTGAAAAGTGATATTTGGTAGCCCATAGAGGGCAATGGTGAAAAAGGAAAGATCATCAGTTAAAAACTGGAAAGAAGCTTTCTGAGAAACTGCTTTCTGTTCTGTTAATTCTTCTCACAGAGTTCCAGCTTTCCTGTCAAGACGCCTTTCGCTAAAACTGTTCTTGTGGAATTTGCAAAGTGACATTTGGATGCCCATAGAGGGCAACGGTGAAATAGGAAATATCCTCAGTTAAAAACTGAAAAGAAGCTTTCTGACAAACTGCACTCTGTTCTGTTAATTCATCTCACAGAATTACAGCTTTCCACTCAGGAAACCTTTCGCTAAGACTGTTCTTATGGTATTTGTAAAGTGATATTTGCAAGCCCATAGAGGGCAATGGTGGAAAAGGAAATACCTTCAGTTAAAACCTGGAAAGAAGCTTTCAGAGAAACTACTTTGTTTTCTGTTAATTCTTCTCACAGAGCTACAGCTTTTCCCTCAAGGAGCCTTTCACTAAGTCTGTTCCTGTGAAATTTGCAAAGTGAAATTTGGAAGCCCATAGAGGGCAATGGTGAAAAAGGAAATATCTTCGGTTAAAAACTGGAAAGAAGCTTTCTGAGAAACTGCTTTGTGTTCTGTTAATTCATCTCACAGAGTTACAGCTTTCTCCTCAAGAAACCTTTCCCTAAGACTATTCCTGTGGAATTTGTAAAGTGGTATTTGGAAGACCATAGAGGGCAATGGTGAAAAAGGAAATATCTGCAGTTAAAAACTGGAAAGAAGTTTTCTGAGAAACTGCTTTGAGTTCTGTTAATTCATCTCACAGAGTTACAGCTTTCCACTCAAGCAACCATTCGCTAAGACTGTTCTTGTGGTATTTCTAAAGTGATATTTGGAAGCCCATAGAGGGCAATGTGGAAAAAGAAAAATCTTGAGTTAAAACCTGGAAAGAAGCTTTCTGGGAAACTAGCTTGTGTTCTGTTAATTCTTCTCACAGAGCTACACCTTTCGCCTCAAGAAGCCTTTCGCTAAGACTGTTCTTGTGGAATTTGCAAAGTGATATTTGGAAGCCCATAGACGGCTATGGTGAAAGAGGAATTATCCTAACATAAAAACTGAAAAGAAGCTTTCTGAGAAACTGCTCTCTGTTCTGTTAATTCACCTCACAGAGTTACAGCTTTCACATCAAAAGCCTTTGACTAAGAGTTTTTTATTGTGATTTGCAAAGTGATATTTTGACACCCATAGAGGGCAATGGTGAAAAAGGAAATATCTTCAGTTAAAAACTGAAAAGAAGCTTTCTGAGAAACTGCACTCTGTTCTTTTAATTCATCTCACAGAGTTACAGCTTTCCCTTCAAGAAGCCTTTCGCTAAGACTGTTCTTGTGGAATTTGCAAAGTGATATTTGGAAGCCCATAGAGGGCAATGGTGAAAAAGGATATATCTTCAGTTAAAAACTGGAATCAAGCTTTCTGAGAAACTCTTTTGAGTTCTGTTCATTCTTCTCACAGAGTTCCAGCTTTCCTGTCAAGATGCCTTTCTCTAAGACTGTTCTTGTGGAATTTGGAAAGTGATATTTGGAAAAACATAGAGGGCACTGGTGAAAAGGGAAATATCTTCAGTTAAAAACTGGAAAGAAGCTTTCTGAGAAACTGAACTCTGTTCTGTTATTTCATCTCACAGAGTTACAGCTTTCCACTCAAGAAGCCGTTTGGTAAGACTGTTCTTGTGGTATTTGTAAAGTGATATTTGGAAGCCCATAGAGGGCAAAATTGAAAAAGTAAATATCTTCAGTTAAACCCTGGAAAGAAGCTTTCTGAGAAACTGCTTTGTGTTCTGTTAATTCTTCTCACAGAGATACAGCTTTCCCCACAAGAAGCCTTTCGCAAAGACTGTTCTTGTGGAGTTTGCAAAGTGATATTTGGAAGCCCATAGAGGGCTATGGTGAAAAAGGAATTATCCTAAGATAAAAAGTGAAAAGAAGCTTTCTGAGAAACTGCTCTCTGTTCTGTTAATTCATGTCACAGAGTTACATCTTTCCTCACAAAAGCCTTTCGCTAAGACTGTTCTTGCGGAATTTGCAAAGTGATATTTGGAAGCCCATAGAGGACAGTGGTGAAAAAGGAACTATCTTCAGTTAAAAACTGGAAACAACCTTTCTGAGAAACTACTTTGAGTTCTGTTAATTCTTCTGACAGATTTACAGCTTTCCTCTCTAGAAGCCTTTCGCTAAGACTGTTCTTGTGCAGTTCGTAAAGTGATATTTGGAAGCCCATAGAGGGTAATGTTGAAAAAGGCAATATCTTCAGTTAAAACCTGGAAAGAATCTTTCAGAGAAACTACTTTGTTTTCTGTTAATTCTTCTCACAGAGTTACAGCTTTTCCCTCAAGGAGCCTTTCACTAAGTCTGTTCCTGTGAAATTTGCAAAGTGAAATTTGGAAGCCCATAGAGGGCAATGGTGAAAAAGGAAATATCTTCAGTTAAAAACTGGAAAGAAGCTTTCTGAGAAACTGCTTTGTGTTCTGTTAATTCATCTTACAGAGTTACAGCTTTCTCCTCAAGAAACCTATCCCTAAGACTGTTCCTGTGGAATTTGTAAAGTGGTATTTGGAAGACCATAGAGGGCAATGGTGAAAAAGGAAATATCTGCAGTTAAAAACTGGAAAGAAGTTTTCTGAGAAACTGCTTTGTGTTCTGTTAATTCATCTCACAGAGTTACAGCTTTCCCTCAAGAAGCCTTTCGCTAAGACTGTTCTTGTGGAATTTGCAAAGTGATATTTGGAAGCCCATAGAGGGCAATGTGGAAAAAGAAAAATCTTGAGTTAAAAACTGGAAAGAAGCTTTCTGAGAAACTGCTTTGTGTTCTGTTAATTCATCTCACAGAGTTACAGCTTTCCCTCAAGAAGCCTTTCGCTAAGACTGTTCTTGTGCAATTTGCAAAGTGATATTTGGAAGCCCATAGGACGCTATGGTGAAAAAGGAAATATCTTCAGTTAAAAACTGGAAAAAAGCTTTCTGAGAAACTGCTTTGTGTTCTGTTAATTCATCTCACAGGTTACAGCTTTCCCCTCAAAAGCCTTTCGCTAAGACTGTTCTTGTGGAATTTGCAAAGTGATATTTGGAAGCCCATAGAGGCTATGGTGAAAAAGGAAATATCTTCAGTTAAAAACTGGAAAGAAGCTTTCTGAGAAACTGCTTTGTGTTCTGTTAATTCATCTCACAGAATTACAGTTTTCACCTCGAGAAGACTTTCGTTAAGACCGTTCTTGTGTAATTTGCAAAGAGATATTTGGAAGCCCATAGAGGACTATGGTGAAAAAGGAAATCTCTTCCGTGAAAAACTGGAAAGAAGCTTCCTGAGTAATTGCTATCTCTTCTGTTAATTCATCTCAGAGAGTTACAGCTTTCCCCTCTAAAAGCCTTTCGCTAACCTGTTCTTGTGGAATTTGGAAAGTGATATTTGGAAGCCCATAGGGGGATATGGTGAAAAATGAAATATCTTCAGTTAAAAACTGGAAATAAGCTTTCTGAGAAACCGCTTTGTGTTCTCTTTCTTCATCTCACAGTTACAGCTTTCCCCTCAAAAGCCTTTCGCTAAGACTGTTCTTGTGGAATTTGCAAGTGATATTTGGAAGCCCATAGGGCTATGGTGAAAAAGGAAATATCTTCAGTTAAAAACTGGAAAGAAGCTTTCTGAGAAACTGCTTTGTGTTCTGTTAATTCATCTCACAGAGTTACAGCTTTCCCCTCAAAAGCCTTTCGCTAAGACTGTTCTTGTGGAATTTGCAAAGTGATATTTGGAAGCCCATAGAGGCTATGGTGAAAAAGGAAATATCTTCAGTTAAAAACTGGAAAAAAGCTTTCTGAGAAACTGCTTTGTGTTCTGTTAATTCATCTCACAGAGTTACAGCTTTCCTCAAGAAGCCTTTCGCTAAGACTGTTCTTGTGGAATTTGCAAAGTGATATTTGGAAGCCCATAGAGGGCTATGGTGAAAAAGGAAATATCTTCAGTTAAAAACTGGAAAGAAGCTTTCTGAGAAACTGCTTTGTGTTCTGTTAATTCATCTCACAGGTTTACAGCTTTCCCCTCAAGAAGCCTTTCGCTAAGACTGTTCTTGTGGAATTTGCAAAGTGATATTTGGAAGCCCATAGAGGGCTATGGTGAAAAAGGAAATATCTTCAGTTAAAAACTGGAAAAAAGCTTTCTGAGAAACTGCTTTGTGTTCTGTTAATTCAACTCACAGAGTTACAGCTTTCCCCTCAGAAGCCTTTCACTAAGACTGTTCTTGTGGAATTTGCAAAGTGATATTTGGAAGCCCATAGAGGCTATGGTGAAAAAGGAAATATCTTCAGTTAAAAACTGGAAAGAAGCTTTCTGAGAAACTGCTTTGTGTTCTGTTAATTCATCTCACAGAGTTACAGCTTTCCCCTCAGAAGCCTTTCCTAAGACTGTTCTTGTGGAATTTGCAAAGTGATATTTGGAAGCCCATAGAGGGCTATGGTGAAAAGGAAATATCTTCAGTTAAAAACTGGAAAGAAGCTTTCTGAAACTGCTTTGTGTTCTGTTAATTCATCTCACAGAGTTACAGCTTTCCCTCAAGAGCCTTTCGCTAAGACTGTTCTTGTGGAATTTGCAAAGTGATATTTGGAAGCCCATAGGGCTATGGTGAAAAGGAAATATCTTCCGTTAAAAACTGGAAAGAAGCTTTCTGAGAAACTGCTTTGTGTTCTGTTAATTCATCTCACAGAGTTACAGCTTTCCCCTCAAGAAGCCTTCCGCTAAGACTGTTCTTGTGGAATTTGCAAAGTGATATTTGGAAGCCCATAGAGGGCTATGGTGAAAAAATATCTTCAGTTAAAAACTGGAAAGAAGCTTTCTGAGAAACTGCTTTGTGTTCTGTTAATTCATCTCACAGAGTTACAGCTTTCCCCTCAAAAGCCTTTCGCTAAGACTGTTCTTGTGGAATTTGCAAAGTGATATTTGGAAGCCCATAGAGGCTATGGTGAAAAGGAAATATCTTCAGTTAAAACTGGAAAGAAGCTTTCTGAGAAACTGCTTTGAGTCCTCTTAATTAATCTCACAGAGTTACAGCTTTCCCCTCAGGAAGCCTTTCGATAAGACTGTTCTTGAGGAATTTACAAAGTGATATTTGGAAGCCCATAGACGGCTATGGATAAAAGCAAATATCTTAAGTTAAAAACTGGAGAGAAGCTTTCTGATCAACTGCTTTGTGTTCTGTTAATTCATCTCACAGAGTTATAGCTTTCCCTCAAGAAGCCTTTCGCTAAGACTGTTCTTGTGGAATTTGCAAAGTGATATTTGGAAGCCCATAGAGGGCTATGGTGAAAAAGGAAATATCTTCAGTTAAAACTGGAAAGAAGCTTTCTGAGAAACTGCTTTGTGTTCTGTTAATTCATCTCACAGAGTTACAGCTTTCCCCTCAAGAAGCCTTTCGCTAAGACTGTTCTTGTGGAATTTGCAAAGTGATATTTGGAAGCCCTAGAGGGCTATGGTGAAAAGGAAATATCTTAAGTTAAAAACTGGAAAAAAGCTTTCTGAGAAACTGCTTTGTGTTCTGTTAATTCATCTCACAGAGTTACAGCTTTCCTTTCAAGAAGCCTTTCGCTAAGACTGTTCTTGTGGAATTTGCAAAGTGATATTTGGAAGCCCATAGAGGGCTATGGTGAAAAAATATCTTCAGTTAAAAACTGGAAAGAAGCTTTCTGAGAAACTGCTTTGTGTTCTGTTAATTCATCTCACAGTTACAGCTTTCCCCTCAAGAAGCCTTTCGCTAAGACTGTTCTTGTGGAATTTGCAAAGTGATATTTGGAAGCCCATAGAGGGCTATGGTGAAAAAGGAAATATCTTCAGGTAAAAACTGGAAAGAAGCTTTCTGAGAAACTGCTTTGTGTTCTGTTAATTCATCTCACAGAGTTACAAGCTTTCCCCTCAAAGCCTTTTAACTAACTGTTCTTGTGGAATTTGCAAAGTGATATTTGGAAGCCCATAGAGGGCTATGGTGAAAAAGGAAATATCTTCCAGTTAAAAACTGGAAAGAAGCTTTCTGAGAAACTGCTTTGTGTTCTGTTAATTCATCTCACAGAGTTACAGCTTTCCTCAAGAAGCCTTTCTAAGACTGTTCTTGTGGAATTTGGAAAGTGATATTTGGAAGCCATAGAGGCACTGGTGAAAAGGGAAATATCTTCAGTTAAAAACTGAAAAGAAGCTTTCTGAGAAACTGCTTTTTGTTCTGTTAATTCATCTCACAGAGTTACAATGTTCCCCTCAAGAAGTCTTTCGCTAAGACTGTTCTTGTCGAATTTGGAAAGTGATATTTGGAAAAACATAGAGGGCACTGGTGAAAAAGGAAATATCTTCAGTTAAAAACTGAAAAAATGCTTTGTGAGAAACTGAACTCTGTTCTGTTAATTCATCTCACAGAGTTACAGCTTTCCACTGAAGAAGCCGTTTGGTAAGATTGTACTTGTGGAGTTTGCAAAGTGATATTTGGAAGACCATAGAGGGCAAAATTACAGCTTTCCCCTCAAGAAGCCTTTCGCTTAGACTGTTCTTGTGAAATTTGCAAAGTGACATTTGGAAGCCCATAGATTTCTACAGTGAAAAAGGAATTCCCCTACGATAAAAACTGGAAAGAGGCTTTCTGAGAAACTGCTCTCTGTTCCGTTAATTCATCTCACAGAGTTACAGTTTTCCCATCAAGAAGCCTTTCGCTAAGACTCTTCTTGTGGAATTTGCAAAGTGATATTTGGAAGCCCATAGAGGGCAATGGTGAAAAGGAAATTTCTTCAGTTAAAACTGAAAGAAGCTCTGAAAAACTGCACTTCTCACAGAGTTACAGCTTTCCCTCAAGAAGCCTTTACTAAGACTGTTCTTGTGGAATTTGAAAGTGATATTTGGAAGCCCATAGAGGGCTATGGTGAAAAAGGAAATATCTTCAGTTAAAAACTGGAAAGAAGCTTTCTGAGAAACTGCTTTGTGTTCTGTTAATTCATCTCACAGAGTTACAGCTTTCCCTCAAGAAGCCTTTCCTAAGACTGTTCTTGTGGAATTTGCAAAGTGATATTTGGAAGCCCATAGAGGGCTATGGTGAAAAAGGAAATATCTTCAGTTAAAAACTGGAAAGAAGCTTTCTGAGAAACTGCTTTCTGTTAATTCATCTCACAGAGTTACAGCTTTCCCTCAAGAAGCCTTTGCTAAGACTGTTCTTGTGGAATTTGCAAAGTGATATTTGGAAGCCCATAGAGGCTATGGTGAAAAGGAAATATCTTCCGTTAAAACTGGAAAGAAGCTTTCTGAGAAACTGCTTTGTGTTCTGTTAATTCATCTCACAGAGTTACAGCTTTCACCTCAAGAAGCCTTTGCTAAGACTGTCTTGTGGAATTTGCAAGTGATATTTGGAAGCCCATAGAGGCTATGGTGAAAAAGGAAATATCCTAAGATGAAAACTGGAAAAAGCTTTCTGAGAAACTGCTTCTGTTCTGTTAATTCATCTCACAGAGTTACAGCTTTCCCCTCAAGAAGCCTTTGACTAAGACTGTTCTTGTGATTTGCAAAGTGATATTTGAAGCCCATAGAGGGCTATGGTGAAAAGGAAATATCTTCAGTTAAAAACTGAAAGAAGCTTTCTGAGAAACTGCTGTGTTCTGTTAATTCATCTCACAGAGTTACAGCTTTCCCCTCAGAAGCCTTTCACTAAGACTGTTCTTGTGGAATTTGCAAAGTGATATTTGGAAGCCCATAGAGGCTATGGTGAAAAAGGAAATATCTTCAGTTAAAAACTGAAAGAAGCTTTCTGAGAAACTGCTTTGTGTTCTGTTAATTCATCTCACAGGTTACAGCTTTCCCTCAAGAAGCCTTTCGCTAAGACTGTTCTTGTGGAATTTGCAAGTGATATTTGGAAGCCATAGAGAGGCAATGGTGAAAATGAAAATATCTTCAGTTAAAACTGAAAGAAGCTTTCTGAGAAACTGCTTTGTGTTCTGTTAATTCATCTCACAGAGTTACAGCTTTCCCCTCAAGCCCGCTAAGCTGTTCTTGTGGAATTTACAAAGTGATATTTGGAAGCCCATAGAGGGCTATGGTGAAAAAGGAAATATCTTCAGTTAAAAACTGGAAGAAGCTTTCTGAGAAACTGCTTTGTGTTCTGTCAATTCATCTTACAGATTTACAGCTTTCCTCTCAAGAATCCGTTAGCTAAGACTGTTCTTATGGAATTTACAAAGTGATATTTGGAAGCCCATAGAGGGCTATGGTGAAAAGGAAATATCTTCAATTAAAACCGTGAAAGAAGCTTTCAGAGAAACTACTTTGTGTTCTGTTGACTCTTCTCACAGAGTTACAGCTTTCCCCTCAAGAAGTCTTTCCCTAAGACTGTTCTTGTGGAATTTGCAAAGTGATATTTGGAAGCCCGCACAGGGCAATGGTGAAAAGGAATATCTTCAGTTAAAAACTGGAAAGAAACTTTCTGAGAAACTGCTTTGTGTTCTGTTAATTCATCTCACAGAGTTACAGCTTTCCCCTCAAGAAGCCTTTCGCTAAGACTGTTCTTGTGGAATTTGCAAAGTGATATTTGGAAGCCCGTAGAGGGCAATGGTGAAAAAGGAAATATCTTCAGTTAAAACTGGAAAAGAATCTTTCTGAGAAACTGCTTTGTGTTCTGTTAATTCATCTCACAGAGTTACAGCTTTCCCCTCAAGAAGCCTTTCGCTAAGACTGTTCTTGTGGAATTTGCAAAGTGATATTTGGAAGCCCATAGAGGGCTATGGTGAAAAAGGAAATATCTTCAGTTAAAAACTGAAAAGAAGCTTTCTGAGAAACTGCTTTGAGTTCTGTTAATTCATCTCACAGAGTTACAGCTTTCCCTCAAGAAGCCTTTAAGCTAAGACTGTTCTTGTGGAATTTGCAAAAGTGATATTTGGAAGCCCATAGAGGGCAATGGTGAAAAAAATATCTTCAGTTAAAACTGGAAAGAAGCTTTCTGAGAAACTGCTTTGTGTTCTGTTAATTCATCTCACAGAGTTACAGCTTTCCCTCAAAGCCTTTGCTAAGACTGTTCTTGTGGAATTTGAAAAGTGATATTTGGAAGCCCATAGAGGCAATGGTGAAAAAAATATCTTCGTTAAAACTGGAAAGAAGCTTTCTGAGAAACTGCTTTGTGTTCTGTTAATTCATCTCACAGAGTTACAGCTTTCCCCTCAAGAGGCGCTTAAGACTGTTCTTGTGGAATTTCAAAGTGATATTTGGAAGCCCATAGAGGCAAATGGTGAAAAAGGAAATATCTTCAGTTAAAAACTGGAAAAGAAGCTTTCTGAGAAACTGCTTTGTGTTCTGTTAATTCATCTCACAGAGTTACAGCTTTCCCCTCAAAAAGCCTTTCGCTAAGACTGTTCTTGTGGAATTTGCAAAGTGATATTTGGAAGCCCATAGAGGCTATGGTAAAAGGAAATATCCTAAGATGAAAACTGAAAGAAGCTTTCTGAGAAACTGCTTTGTGTTCTGTTAATTCATCTCACAGAGTTACAGCTTTCCCCTCAAGAAGCCTTTCACTAAAACTGTTCTTGTGGAATTTGCAAAGTGATATTTGGAAGCCATAGAGGGCTATGGTGAAAAGGAAATATCTTCCGTTAAAAACTGGAAAGAAGCTTTCGAGAAACTGCTTTGTGTTCTGTTAATTCATCTCACAGAGTTACAACTTTCCCTCAAGGAGCCTCGCTAAGACTGTTCTTGTGGAAAGATGATAGAAAGCCCATAGAGTGAAACATATTCAGAAAAAACCGGTGATTTCTGCATTTTCAACTGAGGTACTGAGTTCATCTCACTGGGGACTGCGGATCGGTGCTGGTCAGCTGCTGCAGCCCGACCAGCGAGAGAGCTGGGCAGGCATTTGCCTCACCTGGGACAGTGAGGGAATCCTTTCCTAGCCACGGAACTGAGACACACAAAACCTGGAAAATGGGTAACTCCCACCCCAAAAACTGCGCTTTAAGCAAACAGGCACACCAGGAGATCATATCCCACACCTGGCCGGGAGGGTCCCACACCACCTCATTGCAGTCTGTGATCTACCGCTGCTGGGAAGCTCGAACTGGGTGGAGCTCACAGCAGCTCAAGGAAACCTGCCTGTCTCTGTAGACTCCACCTCTGGGGACAGGGCACAGTAAATAATATCAAGCAGCAGCAGCTCTGCAGGCAAGGACTCTGTCTGACAGCTTTGAAGAGAGCAGTGGATCTCCCAACACGGAGGTTGAGATCTGAGAAGGACAGACTCCTGCTCAAGTGGGTCCCTGACCCTGAGTAGCCTAACTGGGAGACATCCCCACTAGGGCAGTCTGACACCCACACCTCACAGGGTGGAGTACACCCCTGAGAGGAAGCTTCCAAAGCAAGAATCAGACAGGTACACTCGCTGTTCAGAAATATTCTATCTTCTGCAGCCTCTGCTGCTGATACCCAGGCAAACAGGGTCTGGAGTGGACCTCAAGCAATCTCCAACAGACCTACAGCTGAGGGTCCTGACTGTTAGAAGGAAAACTATCAAACAGGAAGGACACCTACACCAAAACCCCATCAGTACATCACCATCATCAAAGACCAGAGGCAGATAAAACCACAAAGATGGGGAAAAAGCAGGGCAGAAAAGCTGGAATTCAAAAATAGGCGCATCTCCCCGGCAAGGGCGCAGCTCATCGCCAGCAACAACGGATCAAAGCTGACGGAGAATGACTTGACGAGATGAGAGAAGAAGGCTTCAGTCCATCAAATTTCTCAGAGCTAAAGGAGGAATTACGTACCCAGCGCAAAGAAACTAAAAATCTTGAAAAAAGTGGAAGAATTGATGGCTAGAGTAATTAATGCAGAGAAGGTCATAAACGAAATGAAAGAGATGAAAACCATGACACGAAATCGTGACAAATGCAAGCTTCAGTAACCGACTCGATCAACTGGAAGAAAGAATGTCAGCGATGGAGGATCAAATGAATGAAATGAAGCGAGAAGAGAAACCAAAAAAAAAGAAGAAAAATGAACAAAGCCTGCAAGAAGTATGGGATTATGTAAAGACCAAATCTACGTCTGATTGGGGTGCCTGAAAGTGAGGAAAATGGAACCAAGTTGGAAAACACTCTTCAGGATATCATCCAGGAGAACTTCCCCAACCTAGTAGGGCAGGACCAACATTCAAATCCAGGAAATACAGAGAACATACAAAGATACTCCTCGAGAAGAGCAACTCCAAGACACATAATTGCCAGATTCACCAAAGTTGAAATGAAGGAAAAAATCTTAAGGGCAGCCAGAGAGAAAGGTCGGGTTACCCACAAAGGAAGCCCATCAGACTAACAGCAGATCTCTCGGCAGAAACTCTTCAAGCCAGAAGAGAGTGGGGCCAATATTCAACATTCTTAAAGAAAGAATTTTAAACCCAGAATTTTATATCCAGCCAAACTAAGTTTCATAAGTGAAGGAGAAATAAAATCCTTTACAGATAAGCAAATGCTTAGAGATTTTGTCACCACTAGGCCTGCCTTACAAGAGACCCTGAAGGAAGCACTAAACATGGAAAGGAACAACGGTACCAGCCATTGCAAAACATGCCAAAATGTAAAGACCATCAAGGCTAGGAAGAAACTGCATCAACTAACGAGCAAAATAACCAGTTAATATCATAATGGCAGGATCAAGTTCACACATAGCAATATTAACCTTAAATGTAAATGGACTAAATGCTCCAATTAAAAGACACAGACTGGCAAACTGGATAAAGAGTCAAGACCCATCAGTCTGCTGTATTCAGGAGACCCATCTCACACGTAGAGACATACATAGGCTCAAAATAAAGGGATGGAGGAAGATTTACCAAGCAAATGGAGAACAAAAAAGCGGGGGTTGCAATACTAGTCTCTGATAAAACAGACTTTAAACCATCAAAGATCAAAAGAGACAGAAGGCCATTACATAATGGTAAAGGGATCAATTCAACAGGAAGAGCTAACTATCCTAAATATATATGCACCCAATACAGGAGCACCCAGATTCATAAAGCAAGTCCTTAGAGACTTACAAAGAGACTTAGACTCCCATACAATAATAATGGGAGACTTCAACACTCCACTGTCAACATTAGACAGATCAACGAGACAGAAAGTTAACAAGGATATCCAGGAATTGAACTCATCTCTGCAGCAAGCAGACCTAATGAACATCTATAGAACTCTCCACCCCAAATCAACAGAATATACATTCTTCTCAGCACCACATCGTGCTTACTCCAAAATTGACCACATGTTGGAAGTAAAGCACTCCTCAGCAAATGTACAAGAACAGAAATTATAACAAACTGTCTCTCAGACCACAGTGCAATCAAACTAGAACTCAGGACTAAGAAACTCAATCAAAACCGCTCAACTACATGGAAACTGAACAACCTGCTCCTGAATGACTACTGGGTACATAACGAAATGAAGGCAGAAATAAAGATGTTCTTTGAAACCAATGAGAACAAAGATACAACATACCAGAATCTCTGGGACACATTTAAAGCAGTGTGTGAGGAAATTTATAGCACTAAATGCCCACAAGAGAAAGCAGGAAAGATCTAAAATTGACACTCTAACATCGCAATTAAAGAACTAGAGAAGCAAGAGCAAACACATTCGAAAGCTAGCAGAAGGCAAGAAATAACTAAGATCAGAGCAGAACTGAAGGAGATAGAGACACAAAACCCTCAAAAATCAATGAATCCAGGAGTTGGTTTTGAAAAGATCAACAAAATTGACAGACCACTAGCAAGACTAATAAAGAAGAAAGAGAAGAATCAAATACGCAATTAAAAATGATAAAGGGATATCACCACCGACCCACAGAAATACAAACTACCATCAGAGAATACTATAAACACCTCTCGCAAATAAACTGGAAAATCTAGAAGAAATGGATAATTTCCTGGACACTTACACTCTTCAAGACTAAACCAGGAAGAAGTTGAATCCCTGAATAGACCAATAGCAGGCTCTGAAATTGAGGCAATAATTAATAGCCTACCAACAAAAAGTCCAGGACCAGATGGATTCACAGCTGAATTCTACCAGAGGTACAAGGAGGAGCTGGTACCATTCCTTCTGAAACTATTCCAATCAATAGAAAAAAGAATCCTCCTAACTCATTTTATGCCAACATCATCCTGATACCAAAGCCTGGCAGAGACACAACAAAAAAGAATTTTAGACCAATATCCCTGATGAACATCGATGCAAAATCCTCAATAAAATACTGGCAAACCGGATTCAACAGCACATCAAAAAGCTTATCCACCATGATCAAGTGGGCTTCATCCCTGGGATGCAAGGCTGGTTCAACATTCGCAAATCAATAAACATAATCCAGCATATAAACAGAACCAAAGACAAGAACCACATCATTATCTCAATAGATGCAGAAAAGGCTTTTGACAAAATTCAACAGCCCTTCATGCTAAAAGCAGCTCAATAAATTCGGTATTGATGGGCGTACCTCAAAATCATAAGAGCTATTTATGACAAACCCACAGCCAATATCATACTGAATGGGCAAAAACTGGAAAAATTCCTTTGAAAACTGGCACAAGACAGGGATGCCCTCTCTCACCACTCCTATTCAACATAGTGTTGGAAGTTCTGGCTAGGGCAATCAGGCAAGAGAAAGAAATCAAGATTCAGTTAGGAAAAGAAGAAGTCAAATTGTCCCTGTTTGCAGATGACATGATTGTATATTTAGAAAACCCCATTGTCTCAGCCCAAAATCTCCTTAAGCTGATAAGCAACTTCAGCAAAGTCTCAGGATACAAAATTAATGTGCAAAAATCACAAGCATTCTTATACACCAGTAACAGACAAACAGAGAGCCAAATCAGGAATGAACTTCCATTCACAATTGCTTCAAAGAGAATAAAATACCTAGGAATCCAACTTACAAGGGATGTAAAGGACCTCTTCAAGGAGAACTACAAACCACTGCTCAGTGAAATAAAAGGACACAAACAAATGGAAGAACATACCATGCTCATGGATAGGAAGAATCAATATCGTGAAAATGGCCATACTGCCCAAGGTTATTTATAGATTCAATGCCATCCCCATCAAGCTACCAATGAGCTTCTTCACAGAATTGGAAAAAACTGCTTTAAAGTTCATATGGAACCAAAAAGAGCCCGCATCTCCAAGACAATCCTAAGTCAAAAGAACAAAGCTGGAGGCATCACGCTACCTGACTTCAAACTATACTACAAGGCTACAGTCACCAAAACAGCATGGTACTGGTACCAAAACAGAGATATAGACCAATGGAACAGAACAGAGTCCTCAGAAATAATACCACACATCTACAGCCATCTGATCTTTGACAAACCTGAGAGAAACAAGAAATGGGAAAGGATTCCCTATTTAATAAATGGTGCTGGGAAAATTGGCTAGCCATAAGTGAAAGCTGAAACTGGATCCTTTCCTTACTCCTTATACGAAAATTAATTCAAGATGGATTAGAGACTTAAATGTTAGACCTAATACCATAAAAATCCTAGAGGAAAACCTAGGTAGTACCATTCAGGACATAGGCATGGGCAAAGACTTCATGTCTAAAACACCAAAAAACAACAGCAGCAAAAGCCAAAATTGACAAATGGGATCTCATTAAACTAAAGAGCTTCTGCACAGCAAAAGAAACTACTATCAGAGTGAACAGGCAACCTACAGAATGGGAGAAAATTTTTGCAATCTACTCATCTGACAAAGGGCTAATATCCAGAACCTACAAAGAACTCCAACAAATTTACAAGAAAAAAGCAAACAACCCCATCAAAAAGTGGGCAAAGGATATGAACAGACATTTCTCAAAAGACATTCATACAGCCAACAGACACATGAAAAAATGCTCATCATCACTGGCCATCAGAAAATGCAAATCAAAACCACAATGAGGTACCATCTCACACCAGTTAGAATGGCGATCATTCAAAAGTCAGGAAACAACAGGTGCTGGAGAGGATGTGGAGAAATAGGAACACTTTTACACTGTTGGTGGGACTGTAAACTAGTTCAACCATTATGGAAAACAGTATGGCGATTCCTCAAGGATCTAGAACTAGATGTACCATATGACCCAGCCATCCCATTACTGGGTATATACCCAAGGATTATAAATTATGCTGCTATAAAGACACATGCACACGTATGTTTATTGCAGCACTATTCTAATAACAAAGACTTGGAATCAACCCAAATGTCCATCAGTGACAGATTGGATTAAGAAAATGTGGCACATATACACCATGGAATACTATGCAGCCATAAAAAGGATGAGTTTGTGTCCTTTGTAGGGACATGGATGCAGCTGGAAACCATCATTCTTAGCAAACTATCACAAGAACAGAAAACCAAACACGCATGTTCTCACTCATAGGTGGGAACTGAACAATGAGATCACTTGGACTCGGGAAGGGAACATCACACACGGGGCCTATCATGGGGAGGGGGAGGGGAGGGATTGCATTGGGAGTTATACCTGATGTAAATGACGAGTTGATGTGTGCAGCACACCAACATGGTACAAGTATACATATGTAACAAACCTGCACGTTATGCACATGTACCCTACAACTTAAAGTATAACAATAATAAATAAATTTTCTTAAAAAGATGTCATATTACATCATAACCACATAAAGTTATCCATAGTACATACTGTACTATGGCAATAATTTCATAATCACCTCTTGTTGCTATTGAAGTCCTATTATATCCTCTTAAAATTGCATGTGATGCTAATCAGATCTGCAGGATCAGTTCATTTCTCTGGTAAATTGTGTATTTCAGTAAAAAGTTACCTCTCTTGGAAAAAAAAAAAAAACTAAAATTAAAAAAAATAAAAAAATAAAATAGAAAAGTGATATTTGGAAGCCCATAGAGGGCAATGGTGAAAAAGGAAATATCTTCAGTTAAAAACTGGAAAGAAGCTTTCTGAGAAACTACATTGTGTTCTGTTAATTCTTCTGACAGAGTTACACCTTTCCTCTCAGAAGCCTTTCACTAAGACTGTTCTTGTGGAATTCGTAAACTGATATTTGGAAGCCCATAGAGAGCAATGGTGAAAAAGGCAATATCTTCAGTTAAACCTGGAAAGAAGCTTTCTGAGAAACTACTTTGTGTTCTGTTAATTCCTCTCACAGAGTTACAGCATTATTCTCAAGAAGCCCTTCGCTAGGAGTGTTCTTGTGGAATTTGCAATGTGATATTTGGAAGCCCATAGAGGGCAATGGTGAAAAAGCAAACGTCTTCAGTTAAAAACTAGAAAGAAGATTTCAGAGAAAATGCTTCGTGTTCTGTTAATTCATCTCACAGAGTTACAGCTTTCCCCTCAAGAAGCCTTTGTCTAAGACTATTTTTGTGGAATTTGCAAAGTGATATTTGGAAGCCCATAGGAGGCAATGGTGAAAAAGGAAACGTCTTCAGTTAAAAACTGGAAAGAAGATTTCAGAGAAACTGCTCTGTGTTCTGTTAATTCATCTCACAGAGTTACAGCTTTCCCCTCAAGAAGCCTTTCGCTAAGACTGTTCTTGTGCAATTTGAAAAGTGATATTTGGAACCCCATAGTGGGCAATGGTGAAAAAGGAAATATCTTCAGTTAAAAACTGGAAAGAAGCTTTCTGAGAAACTGCTTTGTGTTCTGTTAATTCTTCTCACAGAGTTAAAGCTTTCCCCTCAACAAACCTTTCGCTAAGACTATTGTTGTGGAATTTGCAAAGTGATATTTGGAAGCCCATAGAGGGAAATGGTGAAAAAGGAAATATCTTCAGTTAAAAATTGAAAAGAATCTTTCTGAGAAACTGCACTGTGTTCTGTCAATTCATCTCACAGAGTTACAGCTTTCCCTTCAAGAAGCCTTTCGCTAAGACTGTTCTTGTGTAATTTGCAAAGTGACATTTGGAAGCCCATAGAGGGCAACGGTGAAAAAGGAAATATCTTCAGTTAAAAACTGAAAAGAAGCTTTCTGAGAAACTGCACTCTGTTCTGTGAATTAATCTCACAGAGTTAGAGCCTTCCACTCAAGAAGCCGTTCGCTAAGACTGTTCTTGTGGTATTTGTAAAGTGATATTTGGAAGCCCATAGAGGGAAATGGTGAAAAAGTGAATATCTTCAGTTGAAACATGTAAGGAAGCTTTCTGAGAAACTACTTTGTGTTCTGTTAATTCTTCTCACAGAGTTACAGATTTCCCCTCAAGAAGCCTTTCGCTAAGACTGTTCTTGTGGAATTTGCAAAGTGATATTTGGAAGTCCATAGAGGTCTATGGTGAAAAAGGAAATATCTTCAGTTAAAAACTGGAAAGAAGCTTTCTGTGAAACTGCTCTCTGTTCTGTTAATTCATCTCACAGAGTTACAGCTTTCCCGTCAAGAACCCTTTCGCTAAGACTGTTCTTGTGGAATTTGAAAAGTGAAATTTTGAAGCCCATAGGGGGCAATGGTAAAA
Organism: Erythrocebus patas; assembly: GCA_023783455.1. NCBI lineage: Eukaryota > Metazoa > Chordata > Mammalia > Primates > Cercopithecidae > Erythrocebus > Erythrocebus patas. The sequence continues at coordinate 76,466 of JAKFHT010004512.1, forward strand.
AAGAAAATATCTTCAGTTTAAAACTGGAAAGAAGCTTTCTGAGAAACTGCTTTGTGTTTTGTTAATTCGTCTCACAGAGTTTCAGCTTTCCCGTCAAGGAGCCTTTCGTTAAGACTGTTCTTGTGTAATTTGAAAAGTGATATTTGGAAGCCCATAGAGTGCAATGGTAGAAAAGGAAATATCTTCAGTTAAAAACTGAAAGAAGCTTTCTGAGAAACTGCTTTGTGTTCTGTTAATTCATCTCACAGAGTTACAGCTTTCCTCAAGAAGCCTTTCGCTAAGACTGTTCTTGTGGAATTTGCAAAGTGATATTTGGAAGCCCATAGAGGCTATGGTGAAAAAGGAAATATCTTCCGTTAAAACTGGAAAGAAGCTTTCTGAGAAACTGCTTTGTGTTCTGTTAATTCATCTCACAGAGTTACAGCTTTCCTCAAGAAGCCTTTCGCTAAGACTGTTCTTGTGGAATTTGAAAAGTGATATTTGGAAGCCCATAGAGGGCTATGGTGAAAAAGAAATATCTTCAGATAAAAACTGAAAGAAGCTTTCTGAAACTGCTCTGTGTTCTGTTAATTCATCTCACAGAGTTACAGCTTTCCTTCAAGAAGCCTTTCGCTAAGACTGTTCTTGTGGAATTTGCAAAGTGATATTTGGAAGCCCATAGAGGCAATGGTGAAAAGGAAATATCTTCAGTTAAAACTGAAAGAAGCTTTCTGAGAAACTGCACTCTGTTCTGTTAATTCATCTCACAGAGTTACAGCTTTCCTCAAGAAGCCTTTCGCTAAGACTGTTCTTGTGGAATTTGCAAAGTGATATTTGGAAGCCCATAGAGGCAATGGTGAAAAGGAAATATCTTCAGTTAAAAACTGAAAGAAGCTTTCTGAGAAACTGCTTTGTGTTCTGTTAATTCATCTCACAGAGTTACAGCTTTCCTCAAGAAGCCTTTCGCTAAGACTGTTCTTGTGGAATTTGCAAAGTGATATTTGGAAGCCCATAGAGGGCTATGGTGAAAAGGAAATATCTTCAGTTAAAACTGAAAGAAGCTTTCTGAGAAACTGCTCTGTGTTCTGTTAATTCATCTCACAGAGTTACAGCTTTCCTCAAGAAGCCTTTCGCTAAGACTGTTCTTGTGGAATTTGAAAAGTGATATTTGGAAGCCCATAGAGGGCTATGGTGAAAAGGAAATATCTTCAGTTAAAACTGGAAAGAAGCTTTCTGACAAACTGCACTCTGTGTTCTGTTAATTCATCTCACAGAGTTACAGCTTTCCTCAAGAAGCCTTTCGCTAAGACTGTTCTTGTGGAATTTGCAAAGTGATATTTGGAAGCCCATAGAGGGCAATGGTGAAAAGGAAATATCTTCAGTTAAAAACTGAAAAAGCTTTCTGAGAAACTGCTTTGTGTTCTGTTAATTCATCTCACAGGTTACAGCTTTCCTCAAGAAGCCTTTCGCTAAGACTGTTCTTGTGGAATTTGCAAAGTGATATTTGGAAGCCCATAGAGGGCAATGGTGAAAAGGAAATATCTTCAGTTAAAACTGGAAAGAAGCTTTCTGAGAAACTGCTTTGTGTTCTGTTAATTCATCTCACAGAGTTACAGCTTTCCTCAAGAAGCCTTTCGCTAAGACTGTTCTTGTGGAATTTGCAAAGTGATATTTGGAAGCCATAGAGGCTATGGTGAAAAGGAAATATCTTCCGTTAAAAACTGAAAGAAGCTTTCTGACAAACTGCACTCTGTGTTCTGTTAATTCATCTCACAGAGTTACAGCTTTCCTCAAGAAGCCTTTCGCTAAGACTGTTCTTGTGGAATTTGCAAAGTGATATTTGGAAGCCCATAGAGGGCAATGGTGAAAAGGAAATATCTTCAGTTAAAACTGGAAAGAAGCTTTCTGAGAAACTGCACTCTGTTCTGTTAATTCATCTCACAGAGTTACAGCTTTCCCTCAAGAAGCCTTCGCTAAGACTGTTCTTGTGGAATTTGCAAAGTGATATTTGGAAGCCCATAGAGGGCTATGGTGAAAAGGAAATATCTTCAGTTAAAACTGGAAAAACTTTCTGAGAAACTGCTTTGTGTTCTGTTAATTCATCTCACAGAGTTACAGCTTTCCCTCAAGAAGCCTTTCGCTAAGACTGTTCTTGTGGAATTTGAAAAGTGATATTTGGAAGCCCATAGAGGGCTATGGTGAAAAGGAAATATCTTCAGTTAAAACTGGAAAGAAGCTTTCTGAGAAACTGCTTTGTGTTCTGTTAATTCATCTCACAGAGTTACAGCTTTCCCTCAAGAAGCCTTTCGCTAAGACTGTTCTTGTGGAATTTGCAAAGTGATATTTGGAAGCCCATAGAGGGCTATGGTGAAAAGGAAATATCTTCAGTTAAAACTGAAAGAAGCTTTCTGAGAAACTGCTTTGTGTTCTGTTAATTCATCTCACAGAGTTACAGCTTTCCCCTCAAAGCCTTTCGCTAAGACTGTTCTTGTGGAATTTGCAAAGTGATATTTGGAAGCCCATAGAGGGCTATGGTGAAAAGGAAATATCTTCAGTTAAAACTGAAAGAAGCTTTCTGAGAAACTGCACTCTGTGTTCTGTTAATTCATCTCACAGTTACAGCTTTCCTCAAGAAGCCTTTCGCTAAGACTGTTCTTGTGGAATTTGAAAAGTGATATTTGGAAGCCCATAGGGCAATGGTGAAAAGGAAATATCTTCAGTTAAAACTGGAAGAAGCTTTCTGAGAAACTGCTTTGTGTTCTGTTAATTCATCTCACAGAGTTACAGCTTTCCTCAAGAAGCCTTTCGCTAAGACTGTTCTTGTGGAATTTGCAAAGTGATATTTGGAAGCCCATAGAGGGCTATGGTGAAAAGGAAATATCTTCAGTTAAAACTGAAAGAAGCTTTCTGAGAAACTGCTTTGTTCTGTTAATTCATCTCACAGAGTTACAGCTTTCCTCAAGAAGCCTTTCGCTAAGACTGTTCTTGTGGAATTTGCAAAGTGATATTTGGAAGCCCATAGAGGGCAATGGTGAAAAGGAAATATCTTCAGTTAAAACTGGAAAGAAGCTTTCTGAAACTGCACTCTGTTCTGTTAATTCATCTCACAGAGTTACAGCTTTCCCTCAAGAAGCCTTTCGCTAAGACTGTTCTTGTGGAATTTGCAAAGTGATATTTGGAAGCCCATAGAGGGCAATGGTGAAAAAGGAAATATCTTCAGTTAAAACTGGAAAGAAGCTTTCTGAGAAACTGCTTTGTGTTCTGTTAATTCATCTCACAGAGTTACAGCTTTCCTTCAAGAAGCCTTTCACTAAGACTGTTCTTGTGGAATTTGCAAAGTGATATTTGGAAGCCCATAGAGGGCTATGGTGAAAAGGAAATATCTTCAGTTAAAACTGAAAGAAGCTTTCTGAGAAACTACTTTGTGTTCTGTTAATTCATCTCACAGAGTTACAGCTTTCCCTCAAGAAGCCTTTCACTAAGACTGTTCTTGTGGAATTTGCAAAGTGATATTTGGAAGCCCATAGAGGGCAATGGTGAAAAAGGAAATATCTTCAGTTAAAACTGGAAAGAAGCTTTCTGAGAAACTGCTTTGTGTTCTGTTAATTCATCTCACAGAGTTACAGCTTTCCCTCAAGAAGCCTTTCGCTAAGACTGTTCTTGTGGAATTTGAAAAGTGATATTTGGAAGCCCATAGAGGCAATGGTGAAAAAGGAAATATCTTCAGTTAAAACTGGAAAGAAGCTTTCTGAGAAACTGCTTTGTGTTCTGTTAATTCATCTCACAGAGTTACAGCTTTCCCTCAAGAAGCCTTTCGCTAAGACTGTTCTTGTGGAATTTGCAAAGTGATATTTGGAAGCCCATAGAGGCTATGGTGAAAAAGGAAATATCTTCAGTTAAAACTGAAAGAAGCTTTCTGAGAAACTGCTCTGTGTTCTGTTAATTCATCTCACAGAGTTACAGCTTTCCCTCAAGAAGCCTTTCGCTAAGACTGTTCTTGTGGAATTTGCAAAGTGATATTTGGAAGCCCATAGAGGGCAATGGTGAAAAGGAAATATCTTCAGTTAAAACTGAAAGAAGCTTTCTGAGAAACTGCTCTGTTCTGTTAATTCATCTCACAGAGTTACAGCTTTCCCTCAAGAAGCCTTTCGCTAAGACTGTTCTTGTGGAATTTGCAAAGTGATATTTGGAAGCCCATAGAGGGCTATGGTGAAAAAGGAAATATCTTCAGTTAAAACTGGAAAGAAGCTTTCTGAGAAACTGCTTTGTGTTCTGTTAATTCATCTCACAGAGTTACAGCTTTCCCTCAAGAAGCCTTTCGCTAAGACTGTTCTTGTGGAATTTGCAAAGTGATATTTGGAAGCCCATAGAGGCAATGGTGAAAAGGAAATATCTTCAGTTAAAACTGAAAGAAGCTTTCTGAGAAACTGCTCTGTGTTCTGTTAATTCATCTCACAGAGTTACAGCTTCCTCAAGAAGCCTTTCGCTAAGACTGTTCTTGTGGAATTTGCAAAGTGATATTTGGAAGCCCAGAGGGCAATGGTGAAAAGGAAATATCTTCAGTTAAAACTGGAAAGAAGCTTTCTGAGAAACTGCTTTGTGTTCTGTTAATTCATCTCACAGAGTTACAGCTTTCCCTCAAGAAGCCTTTCGCTAAGACTGTTCTTGTGGAATTTGTAAAGTGATATTTGGAAGCCCATAGAGGGCAATGGTGAAAAAAATATCTTCAGTTAAAACTGGAAAGAAGCTTTCTGAGAAACTGCTTTGTGTTCTGTTAATTCATCTCACAGAGTTACAGCTTTCCCTCAAGAAGCCTTCGCTAAGACTGTTCTTGTGGAATTTGCAAAGTGATATTTGGAAGCCCATAGAGGCAATGGTGAAAAGGAAATATCTTCAGTTAAAACTGAAAGAAGCTTTCGGGGAAATTGCATTCTGTTCCGTTAATTCATCTCACAGAGTTAGAGCTTTCCCCTCAAGAAAGCTTTCGCTAAGACTGTTCTTGTGGAATTTGAAAAGTGATATTTGGAAGCCCGTAGAGAGCAATGGTGAAAAAGGAAATATCTTCAGTTTAAAACTGGAAAGAAGCTTTCTGAGAAACTACATTGTGTTCTGTTAATTCTTCTCACAGAATTACAGCTTTGCCCTCAAGAAGCCTTTCGCTAAGACTGTTCTTATGTAATTTGCAATGTGATATTTGGAAGCCCATAGAGGGCTATGGTGAAAAAGGAATTATCCTAAGATGAAAACTGAAAGAAGCTTTCTGAGAAACTGCTTTCTGTTTTGTAAGCCTAGAGGGCTATGTTGAACAGGGAAATATGTTCACTTAAAAACTGGAAAGAAGCTTTCTGAGAAACTGCTTTGTGTTCTGTTAATTTCTCTCACAGAGCTACAGCTTTCCACTCAAGAAACCTTTCGCTAAGACTGTTCTTGTGGAATTTGCAAAGTGATATTTGGAAGTCCATAGAGGTCTATGGTGAAAAGGAATTATCCTAAGATGAAAACTGAAAAGAAGCTTTCTGAGAAACTGCTCTCTGTTCTGTTAATTCATCTCATAGAGTTACAGCTTTCCCTTCAAGAAACCTTTTGCTAAGACGTTTCTTGTGGAATTTGAAAAGTGATATTTGGAAGCCCTTAGAGGGCAATGGTGAAAAAGGAAATATCTTCAGTTAAAAACTGGAAAGAAGCGCTCTGAAAAACTGCTTTGTGTCTGTTAATTCATCTCACAGAGTTACAGCTTTCCCCTCAAGAAGCCGTTCGTTAAGACTGTTCTTGTGGAATTGGCAAAGTGATATTTGGAAGCCTATAGAGGGCAATGGTGAAAAAGGAAATATCTTCAGTTAAAAACTGAAAAGAAGCTTTCTCAGAAACTGCTTTGTGTTCTGTTAATTCATCTCACCGAGTCAGAGCTTGCCCCTCAAGAAGTCTTTTGCTAAGACTGTTCTTGTGGAATTTGCAAAGCGACATTTGGAAGCCCTTAGAGGGCAATGGTGAAAAAGGAAATATCTGCAGGTAAAAACTGGAAAGAAGCTTCCTGAGAAACTACATTGTGTTCTGTTAATTTCTCTCACAGAGCTACAGCTTTCCACTCAAGAAACCTTTCGCTAAGACTGTTCTTCTGGAATTTGCAAAGTGATATGGGAAGCACATAGAGGGCTATGGTGAAAGAGGAAATATCCTAAGATAAAAACTGAAAAGAATCTTTCTGATAAACTGCTCTTTGTTGTGTTAATTCATCTCACAGAGTTACAGCTTTCCCATCAAGAAGCCTTTCGCTAAGACTGTTCTTGTGGAATTTGGAAAGTGATATTTGGAAGCCCATAGAGGGCAATGGTGAAAAAGGAAATATCTTCAGTTAAAAACTGGAAAGAAGCTTTTTGAGAAACTGCACTCTGTTCTGATAATTCATCTCACAGAGTTACAGCTTTTCCTTCAATAAGCATTTCGCTGAGACTGTTCTTGTGGAAATTGCAAAGTTGTATTTGGAAGCCCATAGAGGGCAATGGTGAAAAAGGAAATATCTTCAGTTTAAAACTGGAAAGAAGCTTTCTGAGAAACTGCTTTGTGTTCTGTTAATGTATCTCACAGAGTTACAGCTTTCCAATCAAGAAGCATTTCGCTAAGACTGTTCTTGTGGAATTTGCAAAGCGATATTTGGAAGCCCATAGAGGGCAATGGTGAAAAATGAAACATCTTCAGTTAAAACCTGGACAGAAGTTTTCTGAGAAACTACTTTGTGTTCTGTTAATTCTTCTCACAGAGATACAGCTTTCCTCTAAAGAAGCCTTTCGCTAAGACTGTTCTTGTGGAATTTGCAAAGTGATATTTGGAAGCCCGTAGAGGGCAATGGTGAAAAAGGAAATATCTTCAGTTAAAACTGGAAAGAAGCTTTCTGAGAAACTGCTTTGTGTTCTGTTAATTCATCTCACAGAGTTACAGCTTTCCCCTCAAGAAGCCTTTCGCTAAGACTGTTCTTGTGGAATTTGCAAACCAACATTTGGAAGCCCTTAGAGGGCAACGGTGAAAAAGGAAATATTTTCCGTTAAAAACTGAAAGGAAGTTTTCTGAGAAACTGCACTCTGTTCTGTTAAGACTGTTCTTGTGGAATTTGAAAGTGATATTTGGAAGCCCATAGAGGGCAATGGTGAAAAAGGGAATATCTTCAGTTAAAACATGAAAGAAGCTTTCTGAGAAACTACTTTGTGTTCTGTTAATTCTTCTCACAGAGTTACAGCTTTCCCCTCAAGAAGCCTTTCGCTAAGACTGTTCTTGTGGAATTTGCAAAGTGATATTTGGAAGCCCATAGAGGGCTATGGTGAAAAAGGAATTATCCTAAGATAAAAACTGAAAAGAAGCTTTCTGAGAAACTGCTCTCTGTTCTGTTAATTCATCTCACAGAGTTACAGCTTTCCCCTCAAGAAGCCTTTCGCTAAGACTGTTCTTGTGGAATTTGCAAAGTGATATTTGGACGCCCATAGAGGGCAATGGTGAAAAAGGAAATATCTTCAGTTAAAAACTGAAAAGAAGCTTTCTGAGAAACTGCACTCTGTTCTGTTAATTCATCTCACAGAGTTACAGCTTTCCACTCCAGAATCCTTTCGCTAAGACTGTTCTTGTGGAATTTGCCCAGTGATATTTGGAAGGCCATAGAGGGCAATGGTGAAAAAGGAAATATCTTCAGTTAGAAACTGGAAAGCAGCTTTCTGAGAAACTACTTGGTGTTCTGTTAATTCTTCTGACAGAGTTACAGCTTTCCTCTCAAGAAGCCTTTCACTAAGACTGTTCATGTTGAATTCGTAAAGTGATATTTGGAAGCCCATAGAGGCAATGGTGAAAAAGGAAATATCTTCAGTTAAAAACTGAAAAGAAGCTTTCTGAGAAACTGCTCTGTTCTGTTAATTCATCTCACAGAGTTACAGCTTTCCTTCAAGAAGCCTTTCACTAAGACTGTTCTTGTGGAATTTGCAAAGTGATATTTGGAAGCCCTTAGAGGGCAATGGTGAAAAAGGAAATATCTTCAGTTAAAAACTGAAAAGAAGCTTTCTGAGAAACTGCACTCTGTTCTGTTAATTCATCTCACAGAGTTACAGCTTTCCCTTCAAGAAGCCTTTCGCTAAGACTGTTCTTGTGGAATTTGAAAAGTGATATTTGGAAGCCCATAGGGCAATGGTGAAAAAGGAAATATCTTCAGTTAAAAACTGAAAAGAAGCTTTCTGAGAAACTGCTTTGTGTTCTGTTAATTCTTCTGACAGAGTTACAGCTTTCCTCTCAAGAAGCCTTTCACTAAGACTGTTCATGTTGAATTCGTAAAGTGATATTTGGAAGGCCATAGAGGGCAAAGGTGAAAAAGGAAATATCTTCAGTTAAAACCTGAAAGAAGCTTTCTGAGAAACTACTTTGTGTTCTGTTAATTCTTCTCAAAGAGTTACAGCTTTCCCCTCAGGAACCCTTTAACTAAGACTGTTCTTGTGGAATTTGCAAAGTAATATTTGGAGGTCCTTAGAGGGCAATGGTGAAAAAAGAAATATCCTCAATTAAATCTGGAAGGAAGCTTTTGGAGAAACTGCTTTCTCTTCTTTTAATTCATCTCACAGAGTTACAGCTTTCCCCTCAAGAAGCCTTTCGCTAAGACTGTTCTTGTGGAATTTGAAAAGTGATATTTGCAACCCCATAGTGTGCAATGGTGAAAAAGGAAATATCTTCAGTTAAAAACTGGAAAGAAGCTTTGTGAGAAACTGCTTTGTGTTCTCTTAATTCATCTCACAGAGCTACAGCTTTCCACTCATGAAGCCTTTCGCTAAGACTGTTCTTGTGAATTTGCAAAGTGATATTTGGAAGCCCGTAGAGGGCTATGGTGAAAGAGGAATTATCCTAAGATAAAAACTGAAAAGAAGCTTTCTGAGAAACTGCTCTCTTTTCTGTTAATTCATCTCACAGAGTTACAGCTTTCCCATCAAGAAGCCTTTCGCTAACACTGTTCTTCAGGAATTTGCAAAGTGATATTTGAACGCCCATAGAGGGCAATGGTGAAAAAGGAAATATCTTCAGTTAAAAACTGAAAAGAAGCTTTCTGAGAAACTGCACTCTGTTCTGTTAATTCATCTCACAGAGTTACAGCTTTCCACTGAAGAATCCTTTCGCTAAGACTGTTCTTATGGTATTTGTAAAGTGATATTTGGAAGCCCTTAGAGGGCAATGGTGAAAAAGGAAATATCTTCAGTTAAAACCTGGAAAGAAACTTTCTGAGAAATTACTTTGTGTTCTGTTAATTCATCTCACAGAGTTACAGCTTTACCCACAAGACGCCTTTCCCTAAGACTGTTCTTGTGGAATTTGCAAAGTGATATTTGGAAGCCCATAGAGGGCGATGGTCAAAAAGGAATTACCTAAGATAAAAACTGAAAAGAAGCTTTCTGAGAAACTGCTCTCTGTTCTGTTTATTCATCTCACAGAGTTACAGCTTCCCCATCAAGAAGTCTTTCGCTAAGACTGTTCTTGTGGAATTTCTAATGTGATATTTGGAGGCCCTTAGAGGGCAATGGTGAAAAAGGAAATATCTTCAGTTAAAAACTGGAAAGAAGCTTTCTGAGAAACTGCTTTGTGTTCTGTTAATTCGTCTCACAGAGTTACAGCTTTCGCCTAAACAGGCCTTTCGCTAAGACTGTTCTTGTGGAATTTGTAAACTGATATTTGGAGGCCCATAGAGGGCAATGGTGAAAAAGGGAATTTCTTCAGTTAAAAACTGGAAAGAAGCTTTCTGAGAAACTGCTTTGTGTTCTGTTAATTCATCTCACAGAGTTACAGCTTACCCCTCAAGAACCTTTCGCTAAGACTGTTCTTGTGGAATTTGCAAAGTGATATTTGGAAGTCCATAGAGGCAATGGTGAAAAGGAAATATCTTCAGTTAAAAACTGAAAGAAGCTTTCTGAGAAACTGCACTCTGTTCTGTTAATTCATCTCACAGAGTTACAGCTTTCCTCAAGAAGCCTTTCACTAAGACTGTTCTTGTGGTATTTGTAAAGTGATATTTGGAAGCCCATAGAGGGCAATGGTGAAAAAGGGAATTTCTTCAGTTAAAACTGGAAAGAAGCTTTCTGAGAAACTACATTGTGTTCTGTTAATTCCTCTCACAGAGCTACAGCTTTCCACTCAAGAAGCCTTTCGCTAAGAGTGTTCTTGTGGAATTTGCAAAGTGACATTTGGAAGGCCATAGAGGCAAACGGTGGAAAAGTAAATATCTTCAGTTAAAAACTCAAAAGAAGCTTTCTGAGAAACTGCACTCTGTTCTGTTAATTCATCTCACAGAGTTACAGCTTTCCACTCAAGAAGCCGTTCACTAAGACTGTTCTTGTGGTATTTGTAAAGTGATATTTGGAAGCCCATATAGGGCAATGGTGAAAAAGGAAATATCTTCAGTTAAAACCTGGAAAGAAGCTTTCTGAGAAACTACATTGTGTTCTGTTAATTCTTCTCACATAGCTACAGCTTTCCCCTCAAGAAGTCTTTCGCTAAGACTGTTCTTGTGGAATTTGCAAAGTGATATTTGGAAGCCCATAGAGGGCTATGGTGAAAAAGGAATTATCCTAAGATGAAAACTGAAAAGAAGCTTTCTGAGAAACTGCTTTCTGTTTTGTAAGCCCCTAGAGGGCTATGTTGAACAGGGAAATATGTTCACTTAAAAACTGGAAAGAGCTTTCTGAGAAACTGTTGGGTATTCTGTTATTTTGTCTCACAGAGATACAGCTTTCAAGTCAAGAAGGCTATCGCTAAGACTGTTCTTGTGGAATTTGCAAAGAGATATTTGGAAGCCCAGAGAGGGCAATGTTCAAAAAGGAAATATCTTCAGTTAATACCTGGAAAGAAGCTTTCTGAGAAACTACTCTGTGTTCTGTTCATTCTTCTCACAGAGCTACAGCTTTCCCCTCAAGAAGCCTTTCGCTAAGAATATTCTTGTGGAATTTGCAATGTGATATTTGGAAGCCCATAGAGGGCTATGGTGAAAAAGGAATTATCCGAAGATAAAAACTGAAAAGAAGCTTTCTGAGAAACTGCTCTCTTTTCTGTTAATTCATCTCACAGAGTTACAGCTTTCCCATCAGGAAGCCTTTCGCTAAGACTGTTCTTGTGGAATTTGCAAAGTGACATTTGGAAGTCCATAGAGGCCAACGGTGAAAAAGGAAATATCTTCAGTTAAAAACTGAAAAGAAGTTTTCTGAGAAACTGCACTCTGTTCTGTTAATTCATCTCACAGAGTTACAGCTTTCCACTCAAAAGCCGTTCACTAAGACTGTTCTTGTGGTATTTGTAAAGTGATATTTGGAAGCCCATAGAGGGCAATGGTGAAAAAGGAAATATCTTCAGTTAAAAACTGGAAAGAAGCTTTCTGAGAAACTACATTGTGTTCTGTTAATTCTTCTCACAGAGCTACAGCTTTCCCCTCAAGAAGCCTTTCGCTAAGACTGTTCTTGTGGAATTTGCAAAGTGATATTTGGAAGCCCATAGAGGGCTATGGTGAAAAAGGAATTATCCTAAGATGAAAACTGAAAAGAAGCTTTCTGAGAAATTGCACTCTGTTCTGTTAATTCATCTCACAGAGTTACAGCTTTCTCATCAAGAAGCCTTTCCCTAAGACTGTTCTTGTGGAATATGAATAGTGATATTAGGGAGCCCATAGCGGGCAATGGTTAAAAAGGGAATATCTTCAGTTAAAAACTGGAAAGAAGCTTTCGGAGAAACTGCTTTGTGTTCTGTTAATTCACCTCACAGAGTTACACCTTTTACCTCAAGAAGCCTTTCGCTAGGAGCGTTCTTGTGGAATTTGCAAAGAGATATTTGGAAGGTTATTGAGGGCAATGGTGAAAAAGGAAATGTCTTCAGTTAAAAACTGGAACGAAGCTTTCTGAGATACTGCTTTGTGTTCTGTTAATTCATCTCACAGATTTTCAGATTTCCCCTCAAGAAGCCTTTCGCTATGACTGTTCTTGTGCAATTGGAAAAGTGATATTTGGAAGCCCATAGAGGGCAAAGGTGAAAAAGGAAATATTTTCAGTTAAAAACTGGAAAGAAGCTTTCTGAGAAACTGCTTTGTGTTCTGTTAATTCATCTCACAGAGTTACAGCTTTCCCTCGAGAAGCCTTTCGTTAAGACTGTTCTTGTAGAATTTGTAAAGTGACATTTGGAACCCCAGAGAGGGCAACGGTAAAAAGGGAAATATCGTCCGTTAAAAACAGAAAAGAAGCTTTCTGAGAAACTGCACTCTGTTCTGTGAGTTCATCTCACAGAGTTACAGCTTTCCACTCAAGAAGCTGTTCGCTAAGACTACTCTTGTGGAATTTGCAAAGTGATATTTGGAACCCCATAGAAGGCAATGGTGAAAAAGTAAATATCTTTGTTAAAAATTCTAAACAAGCTTTCTGAGAAACTGCTTTGTGTTCTGTTCATTCTTCTGACAGAGTTGCAACTTTCCCATCAAGAAGCCTTTCGCTAAGACTGTTCTTGTGGAATTTGCAAGGTGATATTTGGACGCCCATAGAGGGCAATGGTGAAAAAGGAAATATCTTCAGTTAAAAAATGGAAAGAACCTTTCTGAGAAACTGCTTTGTGTTCCGTTAATTCATCTCAAAGAGTTACACTTTTCTCCTCAAGAAGCCTTTCGCTAAGACTGTTCCTGTGAAATTTGCAAAGTGACGTTTGGAAGCCCCGAGAGGGCAACGGTGAAAAAGGAAATATCTTCAGTTAAAAACTGAAAAGAAGCTTTCTGAGAAACTGTTCTCTGTTCTGTTAATTCATCTCACAGAGTTACAGCTTTCCACTCAAGAAGCCGTTCGCTAAGACTGTTCTTGTGGTATTTGTAAAGTGATATTTGGAAGCCCATAAAGGGCAATGGTGAAAAAGGCAATATCTTCAGTTAAAACCTGGAAAGAAGCTTTCTGAGAAACTGCACTGTGTTCTGTTAGTTCATCTCACAGAGTTACAGCTTTCCCCTCAAGAAGCCTTTCGCTAAGACTGTTCTTGTGGAATTTGCAAAGTGATATTTGGAAGCCCTTAGAGGGCTATGGTGAAAAAGGAATTATCCTAAGATGAAAACTGAAAAGAAGCTTTCTGAGAAACTGCTCTCTGTTCTGTTAATTCATCTCACAGAGTTACAGCGTTCCCCTCAAGAAGCCATTCGCTAAGACTGTTCTTGTGGTATTTGTAAAGTTATATTTGAAGCCCATAGAGGGCAATGGTGAAAAAGGAAATATCTTTAGTTAAAACCTGGAAAAAGATTTTTGAGAAACGACTTTGTGTTCTGTTAATTCCTCTCACAGAGCTACAGCTTTCCACTTAAGAAACCTTTCTCTAAGGCTTTTCTTGTGGAATTTGCAAAGTGATATTTGGAAGCCCATGGAGGGCTATAGTGAAGGAGGAATTATCCTAAGATAAAAACTGAAAAGAAGCTTTCTGAGAAACTGGTCTTTGTTGTGTTAATTCATCTCACAGAGTTACAGCTTCTGTTGGAATTTACAGAGTTACAGTTCTGGTGGAATTTACAAAGTGATATTTGGAAGCCCATAGAGGGAAATGGTGAAAAAGGAAATATCTTCAGTTAAAAACTGAAAAGAAACTTTCTTAGAAACTGCTTTGTTTTCTGTTAATTCATTACACAGAGTTACAGGTTTAACCTCAAGAAGCCTTTTGCTAAGATGGTTCTTGTGGAATTTGAAAAGTGATATTCGGAAGCCCGTAGAGGGCAATGGTGAAAAAGGAAATATCTTCAGTTAAAAACTGGAAACAAGCTTTCTGGGAAACTACTTTGTGTTCTGTTAATTCTACTGACAGAGTTACAACTTTCCCATCAAGAAGCCTTTCGCTAAGACTGTTCTTGTGCAATTTGCAAAGTGATATTTGGACGCAAATAGAGGGCAATGGTGAAAAAGGAAATATCTTCAGTTAAAAACTGAAAAGAAGCTTTCAGAGAAACTGCACTCTGTTCTGTTAATTCATCTCACAGAGTTACAGCTTTCCCTTCAAGAAGCCTTTCGCTAAGACTGTTCTTGTGGAATTTGAAAAGTGATATTTGAAGCCCATAGAGGGCAATGGTGAAAAGGAAATATCTTCAGTTAAAAACTGAAAAGAAGCTTTCTGAGAAACTGCACTCTGTTCTGTTAATTCATCTCACAGAGTTACAGCTTTCCACTCAAGAAGCCTTTCGCTAAGACTGTTCTTGTGGTATTTGTAAAGTGATATTTGGAAGCCCATAGAGGGCAATGGTGAAAAAGGAATTATCTTCAGTTAAAAACTGGAAAGAAGCTTTCTGAGAAACTGCACTGTGTTCTGTTAATTCATCTCACAGAGTTACAGCTTTCCTTCAAGAAGCCTTTCGCTAAGACTGTTCTTGTGGAATTTGAAAAGTGATATTTGGAAGCCCATAGAGGGCAATGGTGAAAAAGAAATATCTTCAGTTAAAAACTGAAAAGAAGCTTTCTGAGAAACTGCACTGTGTTCTGTTAATTCATCTCACAGAGTTACAGCTTTCCCTTCAAGAAGCCTTTCGCTAAGACTGTTCTTGTGGAATTTGAAAAGTGATATTTGGAAGCCCATAGAGGGCAATGGTGAAAAAGGAAATATCTTCAGTTAAAAACTGGAAAGAAGCTTTCTGAGAAACTGCTTTGTGTTCTGTTAATTCATCTCACAGAGTTACAGCTTTCCTCAAGAAGCCTTTCGCTAAGACTGTTCTTGTGGAATTTGAAAAGTGATATTTGGAAGCCCAGAGAGGGCAATGGTGAAAAAGGAAATATCTTCAGTTAAAAACTGAAAAGAAGCTTTCTGAGAAACTGCACTCTGTTCTGTTAATTCATCTCACAGAGTTACAGCTTTCCTCAAGAAGCCTTCGCTAAGACTGTTCTTGTGGAATTTGCAAAGTGATATTTGGAAGCCCATAGAGGCAATGGTGAAAAGGAAATATCTTCAGTTAAAAACTGAAAAGAAGCTTTCTGAGAAACTGCTTTGTGTTCTGTTAATTCATCTCACAGAGTTACAGCTTTCCCTCAAGAAGCCTTTCGCTAAGACTGTTCTTGTGGAATTTGAAAAGTGATATTTGGAAGCCCATAGAGGCAATGGTGAAAAGGAAATATCTTCAGTTAAAACTGGAAAGAAGCTTTCTGAGAAACTGCTTTGTGTTCTGTTAATTCATCTCACAGAGTTACAGCTTTCCCTCAAGAAGCCTTTCGCTAAGACTGTTCTTGTGGAATTTGCAAAGTGATATTTGGAAGCCCATAGAGGGCTATGGTGAAAAAGGAAATATCTTCAGTTAAAAACTGAAAAGAAGCTTTCTGAGAAACTGCTCTCTGTTCTGTTAATTCATCTCACAGAGTTACAGCTTTCCCCTCAAGAAGCCTTTCGCTAAGACTGTTCTTGTGGTATTTGTAAAGTAATATTTGAAGCCCTTAGAGGGCGATGGTGAAAAAGGAAATATCTGCAGGTAAAACTTGGAAAGAAGCTTTCTGAGAAACTACTTTGTGTTCTGTTAATTCATCTCACAGAGTTACAGCTTTCCTTCAAGACACCTTTCGCTAATACTGTTCTTGTGGAAATTGCAAAGGGATATTAGGAAGCCCATAGAGGGCTATGGTGAAAAGGAAATATCTTCAGTTAAAACTGAAAAGAAGCTTTCTGAGAAACTGCTTTGTGTTCTGTTAATTCATCTCACAGAGTTACAGCTTCCTGTTGGAATTTACAGAGTTACAGTTCTTGTGGAATTTACAAAGTGATATTTGGAAGCCCATAGAGGCAATGGTGAAAAAGGAAATATCTTCAGTTAAAAACTGAAAAGAATCTTTCTGAGAAACTGCTTTGTGTTCTGTTAATTCATCTCACAGAGTTACAGCTTTTTCCACAAGAAGCCGTTCACTAAGACTGTCCTTGTGGAATTTGAAAAGTGATATTTGAAGCCCATAGAGGGCAATGGTGAAAAGGAAATATCTTCAGTTAAAACTGGAAAGAAGCTTTCTGAGAAACTACTTTGTGTTCTGTTAATTCATCTCACAGAGTTACAGCTTTCCTTCAAGAAGCCTTCGCTAAGACTGTTCTTGTGGAATTTGCAAAGTGATATTTGGAAGCCCATAGAGGCAATGGTGAAAAAGGAAATATCTTCAGTTAAAACTGGAAAGAAGCTTTCTGAGAAACTGCTCTCTGTTCTGTTAATTCATCTCACAGAGTTACAGCTTTCCCTCAAGAAGCCTTTCGCTAAGACTGTTCTTGTGGAATTTGAAAAGTGATATTTGAAGCCCATAGGGCAATGGTGAAAAGGAAATATCTTCAGTTAAAACCTGGAAAGAAGCTTTCTGAGAAACTACTTTGTGTTCTGTTAATTCATCTCACAGAGTTACAGCTTTCCTTCAAGAAGCCTTTCGCTAAGACTGTTCTTGTGGAATTTGCAAAGTGATATTTGGAAGCCCATAGAGGGCTATGGTGAAAAGGAAATATCTTCAGTTAAAAACTGAAAGAAGCTTTCTGAGAAACTGCTTTGTTCTGTTAATTCATCTCACAGAGTTACAGCTTCTGTTGGAATTTACAGAGTTACAGTTCTTGTGGAATTTACAAAGTGATATTTGGAAGCCCATAGAGGCAATGGTGAAAAGGAAATATCTTCAGTTAAAAACTGAAAAGAAACTTTCTGAGAAACTGCTTTGTGTTCTGTTAATTCATTTCACAGAGTTACAGCTTTCCTCAAGAAGCCTTTCGCTAAGACTGTTCTTGTGGAATTTGAAAAGTGATATTTGGAAGCCCATAGAGGGCAATGGTGAAAAGGAAATATCTTCAGTTAAAACTGGAAAGAAGCTTTCTGAGAAACTACTTTGTGTTCTGTTAATTCATCTCACAGAGTTACAGCTTTCCCATCAAGAAGCCTTTCGCTAAGACTGTTCTTGTGCAATTTGCAAAGTGATATTTGGAAGCCCATAGAGGGCTATGGTGAAAAGAGAAATATCGTAAGATAAACACTGAAAAGAAGCCTTCAGAGAAACTGCCCTCTGTTCTGTTAATTCATCTCACAGAGTTACATCTTTCCCTCAAAGAAGCCTTTCGCTAAGACTGTTCTTGTGGAATTTGCAAAGTGATATTTGGAAGCCCATAGAGGACAGTGGTGAAAAAGGAAATATCTTCAGTTATAAACTAGAAAGAAGCTTTCTGAGAAACTGCTTTGTGTTCTGTTAATTCATCTCACAGTGTTACAGCTTTAATCTCAAGAAGCCGTTCGCTAGAAGTGTTCTAGTGGAATTTTCAAAGTGATATTTGGAAGCCCATAGAGGGCAATGGTGAAAAAGGAAATATCTTCAGTTAAAAACAGAAAAAATTGCTTTCTGACAAACTGCACTCTCTTCTATTAATTCATTTCACAGAGTTACAGCTGTCCCCTCAAGAAACCTTTCGCTAAGACTGTTCTTGTGGAATTTGCAAAGTGATATTTGGAAGCCCAGAGAGGGCAATGGTGAAAAAGGAAATATCTTCAGTTAATACCTGGAAAGAAGCTTTCTGAGAAACTGCACTCTGTGTTCTGTTAATTCATCTCACAGAGTTACAGCTTTCCTTCAAGAAGCCTTTCGCTAAGACTGTTCTTGTGGAATTTGCAAGTGATATTTGGAAGCCCATAGGGCTATGGTGAAAAAGGAAATATCTTCAGTTAAAAACTGAAAGAAGCTTTCTGAGAAACTGCTCTGTTCTGTTAATTCATCTCACAGAGTTACAGCTTTCCTCAAGAAGCCTTTCGCTAAGACTGTTCTTGTGGAATTTGCAAAGTGATATTTGGAAGCCCATAGAGGGCAATGGTGAAAAGGAAATATCTTCAGTTAAAACCTGGAAAGAAGCTTTCTGAGAAACTACTTTGTGTTCTGTTAATTCATCTCACAGAGTTACAGCTTTCCTTCAAGAAGCCTTTCGCTAAGACTGTTCTTGTGGAATTTGCAAAGTGATATTTGGAAACCCATAGAGGGCTATGGTGAAAAAGGAATTATCCGAAGATAAAAACTGAAAAGAAGCTTTCTGAGAAATTGCTCTCTGTTCTGTTTATTCATCTTTCAGAGTTACAGCTTTCCCATCAAGAAGCCTGTCGCTAAGACTGTTCTTGTGGAATTTGCAAAGTGATATTTGGACGCCCATAAAGGGCAATGGTGAGAAAGGAAATATCTTCAGTTAAAAACTGGAAGGAAGCTTTCTGAGAAACTGCTTTGTGTTCTGTTAATTAGTCTCAGAGAGTTACAGCTTTCCCCTAAACAGGCCTTTCGCTAAGACTGTTGTTGTGGAATTTGGAAAGTGATATTTGGAAGCCCACTGGAAAGAGCTTTCTGAGAAACTTCTTTGTGTTCCGTTAATTCATCTCACAGAGTTACACCTTTACCCTCAAGAACCTTTCGTTAAGACTGTTCTTGTGCAATTTGCAAAGTGATATTTGGAAGCCCATAGAGGCAATGGTGAAAAGGAAATATCTTCAGTTAAAAACTGAAAGAAGCTTTCTGAGAAACTGCACTCTGTTCTGTTAATTCATCTCACAGAGTTACACCTTTACCCTCAAGAACCTTTCGTTAAGACTGTTCTTGTGCAATTTGCAAAGTGATATTTGGAAGTCCATAGAAGCCAACGGTTAAAAAGGAAATATCTTCAATTAAAACTGAAAAGAAGTTTTCTGAGAAACTGCATTCTGTTCTGTTAATACATCTTACAGAGTTACAGCTTTCCACTCCAGAAGCCGTTCACTAAGACTGTTCTTGTGGAATTTGAAAAGTGATATTTGGAAGCCCATAGGGCAATGGTGAAAAGGAAATATCTTCAGTTAAAAACTGGAAAGAAGCTTTCTGAGAAACTGCTTTGTGTTCTGTTAATTCATCTCACAGAGTTACAGCTTTCCCTCAAGAAGCCTTTCGCTAAGACTGTTCTTGTGGAATTTGAAAAGTGATATTTGGAAGCCCATAGAGGCAATGGTGAAAAAGGAAATATCTTCAGTTAAAAACTGAAAAGAAGCTTTCTGAGAAACTGCACTCTGTTCTGTTAATTCATCTCACAGAGTTACAGCTTTCCCTCAAGAAGCCTTTCACTAAGACTGTTCTTGTGGAATTTGAAAAGTGATATTTGGAAGCCCATAGAGGGCAATGGTGAAAAAGGAAATATCTTCAGTTAAAAACTGGAAAGAAGCTTTCTGAGAAACTGCACTCTGTTCTGTTAATTCATCTCACAGAGTTACAGCTTTCCCTCAAGAAGCCTTTCGCTAAGACTGTTCTTGTGGAATTTGAAAAGTGATATTTGGAAGCCCATAGGGCAATGGTGAAAAAGGAAATATCTTCAGTTAAAAACTGGAAAGAAGCTTTCTGAGAAACTGCTTTGTGTTCTGTTAATTCATCTCACAGAGTTACAGCTTTCCCTCAAGAAGCCTTTCGCTAAGACTGTTCTTGTGGAATTTGAAAAGTGATATTTGGAAGCCCATAGAGGGCAATGGTGAAAAGGAAATATCTTCAGTTAAAAACTGAAAGAAGCTTTCTGAGAAACTGCTTTGTGTTCTGTTAATTCATCTCACAGAGTTACAGCTTTCCTCAAGAAGCCTTTCGCTAAGACTGTTCTTGTGGAATTTGCAAAGTGATATTTGGAAGCCCATAGAGGCAATGGTGAAAAGGAAATATCTTCAGTTAAAAACTGAAAGAAGCTTTCTGACAAACTGCACTCTGTTCTGTTAATTCATCTCACAGTGTTACAGCTTTCCACTCAAGAAGCCGTTCACTAAGACTGTTATTGTGGTATTTAAAGTGATATTTGTAAGCCCATAGTGGGCAATGTTGAAAAAGGAAATATCTTCAGTTAAAAACTGAAAGAAGCTTTCTGAGAAACTGCTTTGTGTTCTGTTAATTCATCTCACAGAGTTACAGCTTTCCCTCAAGAAGCCTTTCGCTAAGACTGTTCTTGTGGAATTTGAAAGTGATATTTGGAAGCCCATAGAGGGCAATGGTGAAAAAGGAAATATCTTCAGTTAAAAACTGAAAGAAGCTTTCTGAGAAACTGCTCTGTGTTCTGTTAATTCATCTCACAGAGTTACAGCTTTCCTTCAAGAAACCTTTCGCTAAGACTGTTCTTGTGGAATTTGCAAAGTGATATTTGGAAGCCCATAGAGGGCAATGGTGAAAAAGAAATATCTTCAGTTAAAAACTGGAAAGAAACTTTCTGAGAAACTGCACTCTGTGTTCTGTTAATTCATCTCACAGAGTTACAGCTTTCCTTCAAGAAGCCTTTCGCTAAGACTGTTCTTGTGGAATTTGAAAGTGATATTTGGAAGCCCATAGAGGGCAATGGTGAAAAAAAATATCTTCAGTTAAAAACTGAAAGAAGCTTTCTGAGAAACTGCACTCTGTTCTGTTAATTCATCTCACAGAGTTACAGCTTTCCTTCAAGAAACCTTTCGCTAAGACTGTTCTTGTGGAATTTGCAAAGTGATATTTGGAAGCCCATAGAGGGCAATGGTGAAAAAGAAATATCTTCAGTTAAAAACTGGAAAGAAACTTTCTGAGAAACTGCACTCTGTGTTCTGTTAATTCATCTCACAGAGTTACAGCTTTCCTTCAAGAAGCCTTTCGCTAAGACTGTTCTTGTGGAATTTGAAAGTGATATTTGGAAGCCCATAGAGGGCAATGGTGAAAAAAAATATCTTCAGTTAAAAACTGAAAGAAGCTTTCTGACAAACTGCACTCTGTGTTCTGTTAATTCATCTCACAGTTACAGCTTTCCTTCAAGAAGCCTTTCGCTAAGACTGTTCTTGTGGAATTTGAAAGTGATATTTGGAAGCCCATAGAGGGCAATGGTGAAAAAGGAAATATCTTCAGTTAAAAACTGAAAGAAGCTTTCTGAGAAACTGCACTCTGTTCTGTTAATTCATCTCACAGAGTTACAGCTTTCCCTCAAGAAGCCTTT
The DNA here is from genome assembly GCA_023783455.1 of Erythrocebus patas. Lineage (NCBI taxonomy): Eukaryota > Metazoa > Chordata > Mammalia > Primates > Cercopithecidae > Erythrocebus > Erythrocebus patas. Next base: position 97,370 of record JAKFHT010004512.1, read on the forward strand.
CGCTAAGACTGTTCTTGTGGAATTTGCAAAGTGATATTTGGAAGCCCATAGAGGGCAATGGTGAAAAAGGAAATATCTTCAGTTAAAAACTGAAAGAAGCTTTCTGAAACTGCACTCTGTTCTGTTAATTCATCTCACAGAGTTACAGCTTTCCCTCAAGAAGCCTTCGCTAAGACTGTTCTTGTGGAATTTGAAAGTGATATTTGGAAGCCCATAGAGGGCAATGGTGAAAAGGAAATATCTTCAGTTAAAAACTGGAAAGAAACTTTCTGAGAAACTGCTTTGTGTTCTGTTAATTCATCTCACAGAGTTACAGCTTTCCCTCAAGAAGCCTTTCACTAAGACTGTTCTTGTGGAATTTGAAAGTGATATTTGGAAGCCCATAGAGGGCAATGGTGAAAAGGAAATATCTTCAGTTAAAAACTGAAAGAAGCTTTCTGAGAAACTGCTCTGTTCTGTTAATTCATCTCACAGAGTTACAGCTTTCCTTCAAGAAGCCTTTCGCTAAGACTGTTCTTGTGGAATTTTCAAAGTGATATTTGGAAGCCCATAGAGGGCTATGGTGAAAAAGGAAATATCTTCCGTTAAAAACTGAAAGAAGCTTTCTGACAAACTGCACTCTGTTCTGTTAATTCATCTCACAGAGTTACAGCTTTCCCTCAAGAAGCCTTCGCTAAGACTGTTCTTGTGGAATTTGAAAGTGATATTTGGAAGCCCTTAGAGGGCTATGGTGAAAAAGGAAATATCTTCAGTTAAAAACTGGAAAGAAACTTTCTGAGAAACTGCTTTGTGTTCTGTTAATTCATCTCACAGAGTTACAGCTTTCCCTCAAGAAGCCTTTCACTAAGACTGTTCTTGTGGAATTTGAAAGTGATATTTGGAAGCCCATAGAGGGCAATGGTGAAAAAGGAAATATCTTCAGTTAAAAACTGAAAGAAGCTTTCTGAGAAACTGCTGTGTTCTGTTAATTCATCTCACAGAGTTACAGCTTTCCTTCAAGAAGCCTTTCGCTAAGGCTGTTCTTGTGGAATTTGAAAGTGATATTTGGAAGCCCATAGAGGCTATGGTGAAAAAAATATCTTCAGTTAAAAACTGGAAAGAAGCTTTCTGAGAAACTGCTTTGTGTTCTGTTAATTCATCTCACAGAGTTACAGCTTTCCCGTCAAGAAGCCTTTCGCTAAGACTCTTCTTGTGGAATTTGCAAAGTGATATTTGGAAGCCCATAGAGGGCTATGGTGAAAAAGGAAATATCTTCGTTAAAAACTGGAAAGAAGCTTTCTGAGAAACTGCTTTGTGTTCTGTTAATTCATCTCACAGAGTTACAGTTTTCCCCTCAAGAAGCCTGTCGCGAAGACTGTTCTTGTGGAGTTTGCACAGTGATATTTGGAAGCCCTGAGAGGGCTATGGTGAAAAAGAAATATCTTCAGTTAAAAACTGGAAAGAAGTTTTCTGAGAAACTGCTTTGGCTTCTGTCAATTCATCTCACAGAGTGACAGCTTTCCGCTCAAGAAGCCTTTCGCTAAGACTGTTCTTGTGGAATTTGCAAAGTGATATTTGGAAGCCCATAGAGGGCTATGGTGAAAAAGGAAATATCTTCAGTTAAAAACTGGAAAGAAGCTTTCTGAGAAACTGCTTTGTGTTCTGTTAATTCATCTTACAGATTTACAGCTTTCCCTTCAAGAAGCCTTTCGCTAAGGCTGTTCTTGTGGAATTTGCAAAGTGATATTTGGAAGCCCATAGAGGGCTATGGTGAAAAAGAAAATATCTTCAGTTAAAAACTGGAAAGAAGCTTTCTGAGAAACTGCTTTGTGTTCTGTTAATTCATCTCACAGAGTTACAGCTTTCCTCAAGAAGCCTTTCGCTAAGACTGTTCTTGTGAAATTTGCAAAGTTATATTTGGAATCCCATAGTGGGATATGGTGAAAAAGGAAATATCTTCAGTTAAAAACCGGAAAGAAGCTTTCTGAGACACTGCTTTGTGTTCTGTTAATTCATCTCACAGAGTTACAGCTTTCCCTCAAGAAGCCTTTGCTAAGACTGTTCTTGTGGAATTTGCAAGTGATATTTGGAAGCCCATAGAGGGCAATGGTGAAAAAGGAAATATCTTCAGTTAAAAACTGAAAGAAGCTTTCTGACAAACTGCACTCTGTTCTGTTAATTCATCTCACAGAGTTACAGCTTTCCTTCAAGAAGCCTTTCGCTAAGACTGTTCTTGTGGAATTTGAAAGTGATATTTGGAAGCCCTTAGAGGGCTATGGTGAAAAAGGAAATATCTTCAGTTAAAAACTGAAAGAAGCTTTCTGAGAAACTGCTCTGTGTTCTGTTAATTCATGTCACAGAGTTACAGCTTTCCCTTCAAGAAGCCTTTCGCTAAGACTGTTCTTGTGGAATTTGAAAGTGATATTTGGAAGCCCATAGAGGGCAATGGTGAAAAAGGAAATATCTTCAGTTAAAAACTGAAAAGAAGCTTTCTGACAAACTGCACTCTGTTCTGTTAATTCATCTCACAGAGTTACAGCTTTCCTTCAAGAAGCCTTTCGCTAAGACTGTTCTTGTGGAATTTGAAAGTGATATTTGGAAGCCCTTAGAGGGCTATGGTGAAAAAGGAAATATCTTCAGTTAAAAACTGGAAAGAAGCTTTCTGAGAAACTGCTTTGTGTTCTGTTAATTCATCTCACAGAGTTACAGCTTTCCTTCAAGAAGCCTTCGCTAAGACTGTTCTTGTGGAATTTGAAAAGTGATATTTGGAAGCCCATAGGGCTATGGTGAAAAAGGAAATATCTTCAGTTAAAACTGAAAGAAGCTTTCTGAGAAACTGCACTCTGTTCTGTTAATTCATCTCACAGAGTTACATCTTTCCTTCAAGAAGCCTTTCGCTAAGACTGTTCTTGTGGAATTTGCAAAGTGATATTTGGAAGCCCATAGAGGCAATGGTGAAAAAGGAAATATCTTCAGTTAAAACTGAAAGAAGCTTTCTGAGAAACTGCTTTGTGTTCTGTTAATTCATCTCACAGGTTACAGCTTTCCTCAAGAAGCCTTTCGCTAAGACTGTTCTTGTGGAATTTGCAAAGTGATATTTGGAAGCCCATAGAGGGCAATGGTGAAAAAGGAAATATCTTCAGTTAAAACTGAAAGAAGCTTTCTGACAAACTGCACTCTGTTCTGTTAATTCATCTCACAGAGTTACAGCTTTCCTCAAGAAGCCTTTCGCTAAGACTGTTCTTGTGGAATTTGCAAAGTGATATTTGGAAGCCCATAGAGGGCAATGGTGAAAAAGGAAATATCTTCAGTTAAAAACTGGAAAGAAGCTTTCGGGGAAACTGCTCTGTGTTCTGTTAATTCATGTCACAGAGTTACAGCTTTCCCTTCAAGAAGCCTTTCGCTAAGACTGTTCTTGTGGAATTTGAAAAGTGATATTTGGAAGCCCATAGAGGGCTATGGTGAAAAAGGAAATATCTTCAGTTAAAACTGAAAGAAGCTTTCTGACAAACTGCACTCTGTTCTGTTAATTCATCTCACAGAGTTACAGCTTTCCCTTCAAGAAGCCTTTCGCTAAGACTGTTCTTGTGGAATTTGGAAAGTGATATTTGGAAGCCCATAGAGGGCAATGGTGAAAAAGGAAATATCTTCAGTTAAAAACTGGAAGAAGCTTTCTGAGAAACTGCTTTGTGTTCTGTTAATTCATCTCACAGAGTTACAGCTTTCCCCTCAAAAGCCTTTCGCTAAGACTGTTCTTGTGGAATTTGAAAAGTGATATTTGGAAGCCATAGAGGGCAATGGTGAAAAAATATCTTCAGTTAAAAACTGACAGAGTTACAGCTTTCCCTCAAGAAGCCTTTGCTAAGACTGTTCTTGTGGAATTTGCAAAGTGATATTTGGAAGCCCATAGAGGCAATGGTGAAAAAGGAAATATCTTCAGTTAAAACTGAAAGAAGCTTTCTGACAAACTGCACTCTGTTCTGTTAATTCATCTCACAGAGTTACAGCTTTCCTTCAAGAAGCCTTTCACTAAGACTGTTCTTGTGGAATTTGAAAAGTGATATTTGGAAGCCCTTAGAGGGCTATGGTGAAAAAGAAATATCTTCAGTTAAAAACTGGAAAAAGCTTTCTGAGAAACTGCACTCTGTTCTGTTAATTCATCTCACAGAGTTACAGCTTTCCTCAAGAAGCCTTTCGCTAAGACTGTTCTTGTGGAATTTGCAAAGTGATATTTGGAAGCCCATAGAGGGCAATGGTGAAAAGGAAATATCTTCAGTTAAAACTGAAAGAAGCTTTCTGAGAAACTGCACTCTGTTCTGTTAATTCATCTCACAGAGTTACAGCTTTCCCTCAAGAAGCCTTTCACTAAGACTGTTCTTGTGGAATTTGAAAGTGATATTTGGAAGCCCATAGAGGGCAATGGTGAAAAGGAAATATCTTCAGTTAAAAACTGGAAAGAAGCTTTTTGAGAAACTCCACTCTGTTCTGTTAATTCATCTCACAGAGTTACAGCTTTCCCTTCAAGAAGCCTTTCGCTAAGACTGTTCTTTTGAATCTGAAAAGGGATATTTGGAAGCCCATAGAGCTATGGTGAAAAAGGAAATATCTTCAGTTAAAACTGAAAGAAGCTTTCTGAGAAACTGCTTTGTGTTCTGTTAATTCATCTCACAGAGTTACAGCTTTCCTTCAAGAAGCCTTTCGCTAAGACTGTTCTTGTGGAATTTGAAAGTGATATTTGGAAGCACATAGAGGGCAGTGGTGAAAAAGGAAATATCTTCAGTTAAAAACTGGAAAGAAGCTTTCTGAGAAACTGCTTTGTGTTCTGTGTATTCATGTCACAGAGTTACAGCTTTCCCCTCAAGAAGCCTTTCGCTAAGACTGTTCTTGTGGAATTTGGAAAGTGATATTTGGAAGCCCATTGAGGGCAATGGTGGAAAAGGAAGTATCTTCAGTTGAAAACTGAAAAGAAGCTTTCTGACAAACTGCACTCTGTTCTGTTAATTCATCTCACAGAGTGACAGCTTTCTCTTCAAGAAGCCTTTCACTAAGACTGTTCTTGTGGAATTTGAAAAGTGATATTTGGAAGCCAATAGAGGGCAATGGTGAAAAAGGAAATATGTTCGGTTAAAAACTGAAAAGAAGCTTTCTGACAAACTGCACTCTGTTCTGTTATATCATCTCACAGAGTTACAGCTTTCCCTTCAAGAAACCTTTCGCTGAGACTGTTCTTGTGGAATTTGAAAGTGATATTTGGAAGCCCATAGAGGGCTATGGTGAAAAGAAATATCTTCAGTTAAAACTGGAAAGAAGCTTTCTGAGAAACTGCACTCTGTTCTGTTAATTCATCTCACAGAGTTACAGCTTTCCTTCAAGAAGCCTTTCTAAGACTGTTCTTGTGGAATTTGCAAAGTGATATTTGGAAGCCCTTAGAGGGCAATGGTGAAAAGAAATATCTTCAGTTAAAACTGGAAAGAAGCTTTCTGAGAAACTGCTTTGTGTTCTGTTAATTCATCTCACAGGTTACAGCTTTCCCTCAAGAAGCCTTTCGCTAAGACTGTTCTTGTGGAATTTGCAAAGTGATATTTGGAAGCCCATAGAGGGCAATGGTGAAAAGAAATATCTTCAGTTAAAACTGAAAGAAGCTTTCTGAAACTGCTTTGTGTTCTGTTAATTCATCTCACAGAGTTACAGCTTTCCCTCAAAAGCCTTTCGCTAAGACTGTTCTTGTGGAATTTGAAAGTGATATTTGGAAGCCCATAGAGGGCAATGGTGAAAAGGAAATATCTTCAGTTAAAACTGAAAGAAGCTTTCTGAGAAACTGCTTTGTGTTCTGTTAATTCATCTCACAGAGTTACAGCTTTCCCTCAAGAAGCCTTTCGCTAAGACTGTTCTTGTGGAATTTGAAAGTGATATTTGGAAGCCCATAGAGGCAATGGTGAAAAGGAAATATCTTCAGTTAAAACTGAAAGAAGCTTTCTGAGAAACTGCACTCTGTTCTGTTAATTCATCTCACAGAGTTACAGCTTTCCCTCAGAAGCCTTTCGCTAAGACTGTTCTTGTGGAATTTGAAAGTGATATTTGGAAGCCCTTAGAGGGCAATGGTGAAAAGGAAATATCTTCAGTTAAAACTGAAAGAAGCTTTCTGAGAAACTGCTTTGTGTTCTGTTAATTCATCTCACAGAGTTACAGCTTTCCCTCAAGAAGCCTTTCACTAAGACTGTTCTTGTGGAATTTGAAAGTGATATTTGAAGCCCATAGAGGGCAATGGTGAAAAGGAAATATCTTCAGTTAAAACTGAAAGAAGCTTTCTGAGAAACTGCACTGTGTTCTGTTAATTCATCTCACAGAGTTACAGCTTTCCTTCAAGAAGCCTTTGCTAAGACTGTTCTTGTGGAATTTGAAAGTGATATTTGGAAGCCCATAGAGGGCAATGGTGAAAAGGAAATATCTTCAGTTAAAACTGAAAAGAAACTTTCTGAGAAACTGCTTTGTTCTGTTAATTCATCTCACAGAGTTACAGCTTTCCCTCAAGAAGCCTTTCGCTAAGACTGTTCTTGTGGAATTTGAAAGTGATATTTGGAAGCCCATAGAGGCAATGGTGAAAAGGAAATATCTTCAGTTAAAACTGAAAGAAGCTTTCTGAGAAACTGCTTTGTGTTCTGTTAATTCATCTCACAGAGTTACAGCTTTCCCTCAAGAAGCCTTTCCTAAGACTGTTCTTGTGGAATTTGCAAAGTGATATTTGGAAGCCCATAGAGGGCAATGGTGAAAAGGAAATATCTTCAGTTAAAACTGAAAGAAGCTTTCTGAGAAACTGCACTCTGTTCTGTTAATTCATCTCACAGAGTTACAGCTTTCCTTCAAGAAGCCTTTCGCTAAGACTGTTCTTGTGGAATTTGAAAGTGATATTTGGAAGCCCATAGAGGCAATGGTGAAAAGGAAATATCTTCAGTTAAAAACTGGAAAGAAGCTTTCTGAGAAACTGCTTTGTGTTCTGTTAATTCATCTCACAGAGTTACAGCTTTCCTCAAGAAGCCTTTCGCTAAGACTGTTCTTGTGGAATTTGAAAGTGATATTTGGAAGCCCATAGAGGGCAATGGTGAAAAGGAAATATCTTCAGTTAAAACTGAAAGAAGCTTTCTGACAAACTGCACTCTGTTCTGTTAATTCATCTCACAGAGTTACAGCTTTCCCTTCAAGAAGCCTTTCGCTAAGACTGTTCTTGTGGAATTTGAAAGTGATATTTGGAAGCCCATAGAGGGCAATGGTGAAAAAGGAAATATCTTCAGTTAAAAACTGGAAAGAAGCTTTCGGAGAAACTGCTCTGTGTTCTGTTAATTCATCTCACAGAGTTACAGCTTTCCTTCAAGAAGCCTTTCGCTAAGACTGTTCTTGTGGAATTTGCAAAGTGATATTTGGAAGCCCTAGAGGGCTATGGTGAAAAGAAATATCTTCAGTTAAAACTGAAAGAAGCTTTCTGAGAAACTGCACTCTGTTCTGTTAATTCATCTCACAGAGTTACATCTTTCCTTCAAGAAGCCTTTCGCTAAGACTGTTCTTGTGGAATTTGCAAAGTGATATTTGGAAGCCCATAGAGGGCAATGGTGAAAAGGAAATATCTTCAGTTAAAAACTGGAAAGAAGCTTTCTGAGAAACTGCTTTGTGTTCTGTTAATTCATCTCACAGAGTTACAGCTTTCCTTCAAGAAGCCTTTCGCTAAGACTGTTCTTGTGGAATTTGCAAAGTGATATTTGGAAGCCCATAGAGGGCAATGGTGAAAAGGAAATATCTTCAGTTAAAACTGAAAGAAGCTTTCTGACAAACTGCACTCTGTTCTGTTAATTCATCTCACAGAGTTACAGCTTTCCTCAAGAAGCCTTTCGCTAAGACTGTTCTTGTGGAATTTGAAAGTGATATTTGGAAGCCCATAGAGGGCAATGGTGAAAAGGAAATATCTTCAGTTAAAACTGAAAGAAGCTTTCTGAGAAACTGCTTGTGTTCTGTTAATTCATCTCACAGAGTTACAGCTTTCCTTCAAGAAGCCTTTCGCTAAGACTGTTCTTGTGGAATTTGAAAGTGATATTTGGAAGCCCATAGAGGGCTATGGTGAAAAAGGAAATATCTTCAGTTAAAACTGAAAGAAGCTTTCTGAGAAACTGCACTCTGTTCTGTTAATTCATCTCACAGAGTTACAGCTTTCCCTCAAGAAGCCTTTCGCTAAGACTGTTCTTGTGGAATTTGAAAGTGATATTTGGAAGCCCATAGAGGGCAATGGTGAAAAGGAAATATCTTCAGTTAAAAACTGGAAGAAGCTTTCTGAGAAACTGCTTTGTGTTCTGTTAATTCATCTCACAGAGTTACAGCTTTCCCTCAAGAAGCCTTTCGCTAAGACTGTTCTTGTGGAATTTGAAAGTGATATTTGGAAGCCATAGAGGGCTATGGTGAAAAGGAAATATCTTCAGTTAAAACTGAAAGAAGCTTGAGAAACTGCTTTGTTCTGTTAATTCATCTCACAGTTACAGCTTTCTCAAGAAGCCTTTCGCTAAGACTGTTCTTGTGGAATTTGCAAAGTGATATTTGGAAGCCCATAGAGGCAATGGTGAAAAAGGAAATATCTTCAGTTAAAACTGAAAGAAGCTTTCTGACAAACTGCACTCTGTTCTGTTAATTCATCTCACAGAGTTACAGCTTTCCCTCAAGAAGCCTTCGCTAAGACTGTTCTTGTGGAATTTGAAAAGTGATATTTGGAAGCCCATAGAGGGCAATGGTGAAAAAGAAATATCTTCAGTTAAAAACTGGAAAAAGCTTTCTGAGAAACTACTTTGTGTTCTGTTAATTCATCTCACAGAGTTACAGCTTTCCCTCAAGAAGCCTTTCGCTAAGACTGTTCTTGTGGAATTTGCAAAGTGATATTTGGAAGCCCATAGAGGCAATGGTGAAAAGGAAATATCTTCAGTTAAAAACTGGAAAGAAGCTTTCTGAGAAACTGCTTTGTGTTCTGTTAATTCATCTCACAGAGTTACAGCTTTCCTCAAGAAGCCTTTCACTAAGACTGTTCTTGTGGAATTTGCAAAGTGATATTTGGAAGCCCATAGAGGGCTATGGTGAAAAAAATATCTTCAGTTAAAACTGAAAGAAGCTTTCTGAGAAACTGCACTCTGTTCTGTTAATTCATCTCACAGAGTTACAGCTTTCCCCTCAAAGCCTTTCGCTAAGACTGTTCTTGTGGAATTTGCAAAGTGATATTTGGAAGCCCATAGAGGCAATGGTGAAAAGGAAATATCTTCAGTTAAAACTGAAAGAAGCTTTCTGAGAAACTGCACTCTGTTCTGTTAATTCATCTCACAGAGTTACAGCTTTCCTTCAAGAAGCCTTTCGCTAAGACTGTTCTTGTGGAATTTGAAAAGTGATATTTGGAAGCCCATAGAGGCAATGGTGAAAAGGAAATATCTTCAGTTAAAAACTGGAAAGAAGCTTTCGGGGAAACTACTTTGTGTTCTGTAAATTCATCTCACAGAGTTACAGCTTTCCTTCAAGAAGCCTTTCGCTAAGACTGTTCTTGTGGAATTTGAAAAGTGATATTTGGAAGCCCATAGTGGGCAATGGTGAAAAGGAAATATCTTCAGTTAAAACTGAAAGAAGCTTTCTGAGAAACTGCTCTGTTCTGTTAATTCATCTCACAGAGTTACAGCTTTCCCTTCAAGAAGCCTTTCGCTAAGACTGTTCTTGTGGAATTTGAAAAGTGATATTTGGAAGCCCATAGAGGGCAATGGTGAAAAAGGAAATATCTTCAGTTAAAACTGAAAAGAAGCTTTCTGACAAACTGCACTCTGTTCTGTTAATTCATCTCACAGAGTTACAGCTTTCCTTCAAGAAGCCTTTCGCTAAGACTGTTCTTGTGGAATTTGAAAAGTGATATTTGGAAGCCCATAGAGGGCAATGGTGAAAAAGGAAATATCTTCAGTTAAAACCTGGAAAGAAGCTTTCTGAGAAACTACTTTGTGTTCTGTTAATTCATCTCACAGAGTTACAGCTTTCCTCAAGAAGCCTTTCGCTAAGACTGTTCTTGTGGAATTTGAAAAGTGATATTTGGAAGCCATAGAGGGCAATGGTGAAAAGGAAATATCTTCAGTTAAAACCTGGAAAGAAACCTTCTGAGAAACTGCTTTGTGTTCTGTTAATGCATCTCACAGTTACAGCTTTCCCCTCAAGAAGCCTTTCGCTAAGACTGTTCTTGTGGAATTTGAAAAGTGATATTTGGAAGCCCATAGAGGGCAATGGTGAAAAAGGAAATATCTTCAGTTAAAACCTGGAAAGAAGCTTTCTGAGAAACTACTTTGTGTTCTGTTAATTCATCTCACAGAGTTACAGCTATTCCCTCAAGAAGCCTTTCGCTAAGACTGTTCTTGTGGAATTCGTAAAGTGATATTTGGTAGGCCATAAAGCGCAATGGTGAAAAAGGCAATATCTTCAGTTAAAACCTGGAAAGAAGCTTTCTGAGAAACTACTTTGTGTTCTGTTAATTCTTCTCACAGAGATACAGCTTTCCCTCAAGAATCCGTGCTCTAAGACTGTTCTTGTGGAATTTGCAACGTGATATTTGGAAGCCCAAAGAGGGCAATGGTGAAAAAGGAAATATCTTCTGTTAAAAACTGGAAAGAAGCTTTCTGAGAAACTGCTTTGTGTTCTGTTAATTCATCTCACAGAGTTACAGCTTTCCCCTCAAGAAGCCTTTCGCTAGGAGTGTTCTTGTGGAATTTGCAAAGTGATATTTGGAAGCCCATAGAGGGCAATGGTGAAAAAGGAAATGTCTTCAGTTAAAAACTGGAAAGAAGCTTTCTGAGATACTGCTTTGTGTTCTGTTAATTCATCTCACAGAGTTACAGCTTTCCCTCAAGAAGCCTTTCGCTAAGACTGTTCTTGTGGAATTTGAAAAGTGATATTTGGAAGCCCATAGAGGGCAATGGTGAAAAGGAAATATCTTCAGTTAAAACTGAAAAGAAACTTTCTGAGAAACTGCTTTGTGTTCTGTTAATTCATCTCACAGAGTTACAGCTTTCCTTCAAGAAGCCTTTCGCTAAGACTGTTCTTGTGGAATTTGCAAAGTGATATTTGGAAGCCCATAGGGCAATGGTGAAAAGGAAATATCTTCAGTTAAAAACTGGAAAGAAGCTTTCTGAGAAACTGCTTTGTGTTCTGTTAATTCATCTCACAGAGTTACAGCTTTCCCTCAAGAAGCCTTCGCTAAGACTGTTCTTGTGGAATTTGAAAAGTGATATTTGGAAGCCCATAGAGGCAATGGTGAAAAGGAAATATCTTCAGTTAAAACTGAAAGAAGCTTTCTGAGAAACTGCACTCTGTTCTGTTAATTCATCTCACAGAGTTACAGCTTTCCCTCAAGAAGCCTTTCGCTAAGACTGTTCTTGTGGAATTTGAAAAGTGATATTTGGAAGCCCATAGAGGCAATGGTGAAAAGGAAATATCTTCAGTTAAAAACTGGAAAGAAGCTTTCTGAGAAACTACTTTATGTTCTGTTAATTCTTCTCACAGAGATACATCCTTCCTCTCAAGAAGCCTTTCGCTAAGACTGTTCTTGTGGAATTTGCAAAGGGATATTTGGAAGCCCATAGAGGCAATGGTGAAAAAGAAATATCTTCAGTTAAAACTGAAAGAAGCTTTCTGAGAAACTGCACTCTGTTCTGTTAATTCATCTCACAGAGTTACAGCTTTCCTCAAGAATCCTTTCGTTAAGACTGTTCTTGTGGAATTTGAAAAGTGATATTTGGAAGCCCATAGAGGCAATGGTGAAAAAGAAATATCTTCAGTTAAAACTGAAAGAAGCTTTCTGAGAAACTGCACTGTGTTCTGTTAATTCATCTCACAGAGTTACAGCTTTCCCTCAAGAAGCCTTTCGCTAAGACTGTTCTTGTGGAATTTGCAAAGTGATATTTGGAAGCCCATAGAGGCAATGGTGAAAAAGAAATATCTTCAGTTAAAACTGAAAGAAGCTTTCTGAGAAACTGCACTCTGTTCTGTTAATTCATCTCACAGAGTTACAGCTTTCCTCAAGAAGCCTTTCGCTAAGACTGTTCTTGTGGTATTTGTAAAGTGATATTTGGAAGCCCATAGAGGGCTATGGTGAAAAAGGAAATATCTTCAGTTAAAACTGAAAGAAGCTTTCTGAGAAACTGCACTGTGTTCTGTTAATTCATCTCACAGAGTTACAGCTTTCCCTCAAGAAGCCTTTCGCTAAGACTGTTCTTGTGGAATTTGCAAGTGATATTTGGAAGCCCATAGAGGGCTATGGTGAAAAGGAAATATCTTCAGTTAAAACTGAAAGAAGCTTTCTGAGAAACTGCTCTGTTCTGTTAATTCATCTCACAGAGTTACAGCTTTCCCTTCAAGAAGCCTTTCGCTAAGACTGTTCTTGTGGAATTTGCAAAGTGATATTTGGAAGCCCATAGAGGCAATGGTGAAAAGGAAATATCTTCAGTTAAAACTGAAAGAAGCTTTCTGAGAAACTGCACTGTGTTCTGTTAATTCATCTCACAGAGTTACAGCTTTCCCTTCAAGAAGCCTTTCGCTAAGACTGTTCTTGTGGAATTTGAAAAGTGATATTTGGAAGCCCATAGAGGGCAATGGTGAAAAAAATATCTTCAGTTAAAAACTGGAAAGAAGCTTTCTGAGAAACTGCTTTGTGTTCTGTTAATTCATCTCACAGAGTTACAGCTTTCCTCAAGAAGCCTTCGCTAAGACTGTTCTTGTGGAATTTGCAAAGTGATATTTGGAAGCCATAGAGGGCAATGGTGAAAAGGAAATATCTTCAGTTAAAAACTGGAAAGAAGCTTTCTGAGAAACTGCTTTGTGTTCTGTTAATTCATCTCACAGAGTTACAGCTTTCCTCAAGAAGCCTTTCGCTAAGACTGTTCTTGTGGAATTTGAAAAGTGATATTTGGAAGCCCATAGAGGGCAATGGTGAAAAAAAATATCTTCAGTTAAAACTGAAAAGAAGCTTTCTGAGAAACTGCTTTGTGTTCTGTTAATTCATCTCACAGAGTTACAGCTTTCCTTCAAGAAGCCTTCGCTAAGACTGTTCTTGTGGAATTTGCAAAGTGATATTTGGAAGCCCATAGAGGGCAATGGTGAAAAAGGAAATATCTTCAGTTAAAACTGAAAAGAAGCTTTCTGAGAAACTGCTCTGTGTTCTGTTAATTCATCTCACAGAGTTACAGCTTTCCCTTCAAGAAGCCTTTCGCTAAGACTGTTCTTGTGGAATTTGAAAAGTGATATTTGGAATCCCATAGAGGGCAATGGTGAAAAAGGAAATATCTTCAGTTCAAAACTGGAAAGAAGCTTTCGGGGAAACTACTCTGTGTTCTGTAAATTCATGTCACAGAGTTACAGCTTTCCCTCAAGAAGCCTTTCGCTAAGACTGTTCTTGTGGAATTTGAAAAGTGATATTTGGAAGCCCATAGAGGGCAATGGTGAAAAAGGAAATATCTTCAGTTAAAAACTGGAAAGAAGCTTTCTGAGAAACTGCACTCTGTTCTGTTAATTCATCTCACAGAGTTACAGCTTTCCTCAAGAAGCCTTTCGCTAAGACTGTTCTTGTGGAATTTGAAAAGTGATATTTGGAAGCCCATAGAGGGCAATGGTGAAAAAGGAAATATCTTCAGTTAAAACTGAAAAGAAGCTTTCTGACAAACTGCACTCTGTTCTGTTAATTCATCTCACAGAGTTACAGCTTTCCCTTCAAGAAGCCTTTCGCTAAGACTGTTCTTGTGGAATTTGAAAAGTGATATTTGGAAGCCCATAGAGGGCAATGGTGAAAAAGGAAATATCTTCAGTTAAAACTGAAAAGAAGCTTTCTGAGAAACTGCTCTGTTCTGTTAATTCCTCTCACAGAGTTACAGCTTTCCCTCAAGAAGCCTTTCACTAAGACTGTTCTTGTGGAATTTGCAAAGTGATATTTGGAAGCCCATAGAGGGCAATGGTGAAAAAGGAAATATCTTCAGTTAAAAACTGGAAAGAAGCTTTCGGGGAAACTGCTTTGTGTTCTGTTAATTCATGTCACAGAGTTACAGCTTTCCTCAAGAAGCCTTTCGCTAAGACTGTTCTTGTGGAATTTGAAAAGTGATATTTGGAAGCCCATAGAGGGCAATGGTGAAAAAGGAAATATCTTCAGTTAAAAACTGGAAAGAAGCTTTCTGAGAAACTGCTTTGTGTTCTGTTAATTCATCTCACAGAGTTACAGCTTTCCCTCAAGAAGCCTTTCGCTAAGACTGTTCTTGTGGAATTTGAAAAGTGATATTTGGAAGCCCATAGAGGGCAATGGTGAAAAAGGAAATATCTTCAGTTAAACACTGAAAGAAGCTTTCTGAGAAACTGCTCTGTTCTGTTAATTCATCTCAGAGTTACAGCTTTCCCCTCAAGAAGCCTTTCGCTAAGACTGTTCTTGTGGAATTTGAAAAGTGATATTTGGAAGCCCATAGAGGGCAATGGTGAAAAAGGAAATATCTTCAGTTAAAAACTGGAAAGAAGCTTTCTGAGAAACTGCTTTGTGTTCTGTTAGCTCTTCTCACAGGCTTACAGCTTTCCCCTCAAGAAGCCTTTCGCTAAGACTGTTCTTGTGGAATTTGCAAAGTGACATTTGGAAGCCCATAGAGGGCAATGGTGAAAAAGGAAATATCTTCAGTTAAAAACTGGAAAGAAGCTTTCTGAGAAACTGCACTCTGTTCTGTTAATTCATCTCGCAGAGTTACAACTATCTCCTCAAGAAGCCTTTCGCTAAGACTGTTCTTGTGGAAGTTGCAAAGTGACATTTGGAAGCCCTTAGAGGGCAATGGTGAAAAAGTAAATATCTTCAGTGAAAAACTGGAAAGAAGCTTGAGAAACTCCTTTGTGTTCTGTTAATTCATCTCACAGAGTTACAGCTTTCCTCAAGAAGCCTTTCGCTAAGACTGTTCTTGTGGAATTTGAAAAGTGATATTTGGAAGCCCATAGAGGGCAATGGTGAAAAAGGAAATATCTTCAGTTAAAAACTGGAAAGAAACTTTCTGAGAAACTGCTTTGTGTTCTGTTAATTCATCTCACAGAGTTACAGCTTTCCCTCAAGAAGCCTTTCGCTAAGACTGTTCTTGTGGAATTTGCAAAGTGATATTTAGACGCCCATAGAGGGCAAAGGTGAAAAAGGAAATATCTTCAGTTAAAAAATGGAAAGAAGCTTTCTGAGAAACTGCTTTGTGTTCTGTTAATTCATCTCACAGAGTTACAGCTTTCCCCTCAAGAAGCCTTTCGCTAAGACTCTTCCTGTGGAATTTGCAAAGTGACATTTGGAAGCCCTGAGAGGGCAACGGTGAAAAAGGAAATATCTTCAGTTAAAAACTGAAAAGAAGCTTTCTGAGAAACTGCTCTCTGTTCTGTTAATTCATCTCACAGAGTTACAGCGTTTTCCCCAAGAAGCCATTTGCTAAGACTGTTCTTGTGGTATTTGTAAAGTGATATTTGAAGCCCATAGAGGGCAATGGTGAAAAAGGAAATATCTGCAGGTAAAACCAGGACAGAAGCTTTCTGAGAAACTATTTTGTGTTCTGTTAATTCATCTCACAGAGTTACAGCTTTCCCTCAAGAAGCCTTTCGCTAAGACTGTTCTTGTGGAATTTGAAAAGTGATATTTGGAAGCCCATAGAGGCAATGGTGAAAAGGAAATATCTTCAGTTAAAAACTGAAAGAAGCTTTCTGAGAAACTGCACTCTGTTCTGTTAATTCATCTCACAGAGTTACAGCTTTCCTTCAAGAAGCCTTTCGCTAAGACTGTTCTTGTGGTATTTGTAAAGTGATATTTGGAAGCCCATAGAGGCAATGGTGAAAAGGAAATATCTTCGTTAAAAACTGGAAAGAAGCTTTCTGAGAAACTGCACTGTGTTCTGTTAATTCATCTCACAGAGTTACAGCTTTCCTCAAGAAGCCTTTCGCTAAGACTGTTCTTGTGGAATTTGAAAAGTGATATTTGGAAGCCATAGAGGGCTATGGTGAAAAGGAAATATCTTCAGTTAAAAACTGAAAGAAGCTTTCTGAGAAACTGCACTCTGTTCTGTTAATTCATCTCACAGAGTTACAGCTTTCCCTCAAGAAGCCTTTCGCTAAGACTGTTCTTGTGGAATTTGCAAAGTGACATTTGGAAGCCCATAGAGGCAATGGTGAAAAGGAAATATCTTCAGTTAAAAACTGAAAGAAGCTTTCTGAGAAACTGCACTCTGTTCTGTTAATTCATCTCACAGAGTTACAGCTTTCCTCAAGAAGCCTTTCGCTAAGACTGTTCTTGTGGTATTTGTAAAGTGATATTTGGAAGCCCATAGAGGGCAATGGTGAAAAGGAAATATCTTCAGTTAAAAACTGAAAGAAGCTTGAGAAACTGCTTGTGTTCTGTTAATTCATCTCACAGAGTTACAGCTTTCCTCAAGAAGCCTTCGCTAAGACTGTTCTTGTGGAATTTGCAAAGTGACATTTGGAAGCCCATAGAGGGCAATGGTGAAAAGGAAATATCTTCAGTTAAAAACTGGAAAGAAGCTTTCTGAGAAACTGCACTGTGTTCTGTTAATTCATCTCACAGAGTTACAGCTTTCCCCTCAAAGCCTTTCGCTAAGACTGTTCTTGTGGAATTTGCAAAGTGATATTTGGAAGCCCATAGAGGGCAATGGTGAAAAGGAAATATCTTCAGTTAAAAACTGGAAAGAAGCTTTCTGAGAAACTGCTTTGTGTTCTGTTAATTCATCTCACAGAGTTACAGCTTTCCCTCAAGAAGCCTTCGCTAAGACTGTTCTTGTGGAATTTGCAAAGTGATATTTGGAAGCCCATAGAGGGCAATGGTGAAAAAGGAAATATCTTCAGTTAAAACTGAAAGAAGCTTGAGAAACTGCTTGTGTTCTGTTAATTCATCTCACAGAGTTACAGCTTTCCTCAAGAAGCCTTCGCTAAGACTGTTCTTGTGGAATTTGCAAAGTGATATTTGGAAGCCCTTAGAGGGCAATGGTGAAAAAGGAAATATCTTCAGATAAAAACTGGAAAGAAGCTTTCTGAGAAACTGCACTGTGTTCTGTTAATTCATCTCACAGAGTTACAGCTTTCCCCTCAAAAGCCTTTCGCTAAGACTGTTCTTGTGGAATTTGAAAAGTGATATTTGGAAGCCCATAGAGGGCAATGGTGAAAAAGGAAATATCTTCAGTTAAAAACTGGAAAGAAGCTTTCTGAGAAACTGCTTTGTGTTCTGTTAATTCATCTCACAGAGTTACAGCTTTCCCGTCAAGAAGCCGTTCGCTAAGACTGTTCTTGTGGAATTTGCAAAGTGATATTTGGAAGCCCATAGAGGGCAATGGTGAAAAAGGAAATATCTTCAGTTAAAAACTGGAAAGAAGCTTTCTGAGAAACTGCTTTGTGTTCTGTTAATTCATCTCACAGAGTTACAGCTTTTCCCTCAAGAAGCCTTTCGCTAAGACTGTTCTTGTGGAATTTGCAAAGTGATATTTGGAAGCCCGTAGAGGGCAATGGTGAAAAGGAAATATCTTCAGTTAAAACTGAAAGAAGCTTTCTGAGAAACTGCTCTGTTCTGTTAATTCATCTCACAGAGTTACAGCTTTCCCTCAAGAAGCCTTTCACTAAGACTGTTCTTGTGGAATTTGAAAAGTGATATTTGGAAGCCCTTAGAGGGCAATGGTGAAAAGGAAATATCTTCAGTTAAAAACTGGAAAGAAGCTTTCTGAGAAACTACTTTGTGTTCTGTTAATTCATCTCACAGAGTTACAGCTCTTCCCCTCAAGAAGCCTTTCGTTAAGACTGTTCTTGTGGAATTTGCAAAGTGATATTTGGAAGCCCATAGAGGGCTATGGTGAAAAGGAAATATCCTAAGATAAAACTGAAAGAAGCTTTCTGAGAAACTGCTCTCTGTTCTGTTAATTCATCTCACAGAGTTACAGCTTTCCCTCAAGAAGCCTTTCCTAAGACTGTTCTTGTGGAATTTGCAAAGTGATATTTGGAAGCCCTAGAGGGCAATGGTGAAAAGGAAATATCTTCAGTTAAAACTGAAAGAAGCTTTCTGAGAAACTACTTTGTGTTCTGTTAATTCATCTCACAGAGTTACAGCTTTCCCTCAAGAAGCCTTTGCTAAGACTGTTCTTGTGGAATTTGCAAAGTGATATTTGGAAGCCCATAGAGGGCTATGGTGAAAAGGAAATATCTTCAGTTAAAACTGAAAGAAGCTTTCTGAGAAACTGCTCTGTTCTGTTAATTCATCTCACAGAGTTACAGCTTTCCCTCAAGAAGCCTTCGCTAAGACTGTTCTTGTGGAATTTGAAAAGTGATATTTGGAAGCCCATAGAGGCAATGGTGAAAAGGAAATATCTTCAGTTAAAACTGAAAGAAGCTTTCTAAGAAACTCCTTTGTGTTCTGTTAATTCATCTCACAGAGTTACAGCTTTCCCCTCAAGAGGCCTTTCGCTAAGACTGTTCTTGTGGAATATGCAAAGTGACATTTGGAAGCCCATAGAGGGCAAAGGTGAAAAAGTAAATATCTTCAGTTAAAAACTGAAAAGAAGCTTTCTGACGAACTGCACTCTGTTCTGTTAATTCATCTCACAGAGTTACAGCTTTCCACTCAAGAAGCCGTTCACTAAGACTGTTATTGTGGTATTTAAAGTGATATTTTGAAGCCCATAGAGGGCAATGTTGAAAAAGGAAATATTTTCTGTTAAAACCTGGAAAGAAGCTTTCTGAGAAACTACTTTGTGTTCTGTTAATTCATCTCACAGAGATACAGCTTTCCCCTCAAGAAGTCTTTCGCTAAGACTGTTCTTGTGGAATTTGCAAAGTGATATTTGGAAGCCCATAGAGGGCAATGGTGAAAAAAGAAATATCTTCAGTTAAAAACTGGAAAGAAGCTTTCTGAGAAACTGCTTTGTGTTCTGTTAATTCATCTCACAGAGTTACAGCTTTCCCCTCAAGAAGCCTTTCGCTAAGACTGTTCTTGTGGAATTTGCAAAGTGATATTTGGAAGCCCATAGAGGGCAATGGTGAAAAAAGAAATATCTTCAGTTAAAAACTGGAAAGAAGCTTTCTGAGAAACTGCTTTGTGTTCTGTTAATTCATCTCACAGAGTTACAGCTTTCCCATCAAGAAGCCTTTCGCTAAGACTGTTCTTGTGGAATTTGAAAAGTGATATTTGGAAGCCTATAGAGGGCAATGGTGAAAAAGGAAATATCTTCAGTTAAAAACTGAAAAGAAGCTTTCTTGCAAACTGCTTTGTGTTCTGTTAATTCTTCTCACAGAGTTACAGCTTTGCAGTCAAGAAGCCGTTCACTAAGACAGTTCTTGTGGAATTTGAAAAGTGATATTTGAAGCCCATAGAGGGCAATGGTGAAAAAGGAAATATCTTCAGTTAAAACCTGGAAAGAAGCTTTCTGAGAAACTACTTTGTGTTCTGTTAATTCTTCTCACAGAGTTACAGCTTTCCTCTCAAGAAGCCTTTCGCTAAGACTGTTCTTGTGGAATTTGCAAAGGGATATTTGGAAGCCCATAGAGGGCAATGGTGAAAAGGAAATATCTTCAGTTAAAACTGGAAAGAAGCTTTCTGACAAACTGCACTCTGTTCTGTTAATTCATCTCACAGAGTTACAGCTTTCCCTTCAAGAAGCCTTTCGCTAAGACTGTTCTTGTGGAATTTGAAAAGTGATATTTGGAAGCCCTTAGAGGGCAATGGTGAAAAAGAAATATCTTCAGTTAAAAACTGAAAGAAGCTTTCTGAGAAACTGCTTGTGTTCTGTTAATTCATCTCACAGAGTTACAGCTTTCCCTTCAAGAAGCCTTTCGCTAAGACTGTTCTTGTGGAATTTGAAAAGTGATATTTGGAAGCCCATAGAGGGCAATGGTGAAAAAGGAAATATCTTCAGTTAAAAACTGAAAGAAGCTTTCTGAGAAACTGCACTCTGTTCTGTTAATTCATCTCACAGAGTTACAGCTTTCCCTTCAAGAAGCCTTTCGCTAAGACTGTTCTTGTGGAATTTGAAAAGTGATATTTGGAAGCCCATAGGGCAATGGTGAAAAAGAAATATCTTCAGTTAAAACTGGAAAGAAGCTTTCTGAGAAACTGCTTTGTGTTCTGTTAATTCATCTCACAGAGTTACAGCTTTCCCCTCAAGAAGCCTTTCGCTAAGACTGTTCTTGTGGAATTTGCAAAGTGATATTTGGAAGCCCATAGAGGGCAATGGTGAAAAAGGAAATATCCTAAGATAAAAACTGAAAAGAAGCTTTCTGAGAAACTGCTCTCTGTTCTGTTAATTCATCTCACAGAGTTACAGCTTTCCTCAAGAAGCCTTTCGCTAAGACTGTTCTTGTGGAATTTGCAAAGTGATATTTGGAAGCCCATAGAGGGCAATGGTGAAAAAGGAAATATCTTCAGTTAAAAACTGGAAACAAGCTTTCTGAGAAACTGCTTTGTGTTCTGTTAATTCTTCTGAAAGAGTTGCAACTTTCCTATCAAGAAGCCTTTCGCTAAGACTGTTCTTGTGGAATTTGCAAAGTGATATTTGGAAGCCCATAGAGGGCAATGGTGAAAAAGGAAATATCTTCAGTTAAAAACTGGAAAGAAGCTTTCTGAGAAACTGCTTTGTGTTCTGTTAATTCATCTCACAGAGTTACAGCTTTCCCCTCAAGAAGCCTTTCGCTAAGACTGTTCTTGTGGAATTTGAAAAGTGATATTTGGAAGCCCATAGAGGGCAATGGTGAAAAAGGAAATATCTTCAGTTAAAAACTGAAAGAAGCTTTCTGAGAAACTGCTTGTGTTCTGTTAATTCATCTCACAGAGTTACAGCTTTCCCCTCAAAGCCTTTCGCTAAGACTGTTCTTGTGGAATTTGCAAAGTGATATTTGGAAGCCCATAGAGGGCAATGGTGAAAAAAATATCTTCAGTTAAAAACTGAAAGAAGCTTTCTGAGAAACTGCTTGTGTTCTGTTAATTCTTCTCACAGAGTTACAGCTTTCCTCAAGAAGCCTTTCGCTAAGACTGTTCTTGTGGAATTTGCAAAGTGATATTTGGAAGCCCATAGAGGCAATGGTGAAAAAGGAAATATCTTCAGTTAAAAACTGAAAGAAGCTTTCTGAGAAACTGCTTTGTGTTCTGTTAATTCATCTCACAGAGTTACAGCTTTCCCTCAAGAAGCCTTTCACTAAGACTGTTCTTGTGGAATTTGAAAAGTGATATTTGGAAGCCCATTGAGGGCAATGGTGGAAAAGGAAGTATCTTCAGTTAAAAACTGAGAAGAAGCTTTCTGACAAAATGCACTCTGTTCTGTAAATTCATCTCACAGAGTTACAGCTTTCCCTTCAAGAAGCCTTCGCTAAGACTGTTCTTGTGGAATTTGAAAAGTGATATTTGGAAGCCCATAGAGGGCAATGGTGAAAAAGGAAATATGTTCAGTTAAAAACTGGAAAGAACCTTTCTGAGAAACTGCTTTGTGTTCTGTTAATTCTTCTCACAGAGTTACAGCTTTCCCCTCAAGAAGCCTTTCGCTAAGACTGTTCTTGTGGAATTTGAAAAGTGATATTTGGAAGCCCTTAGAGGGCAATGGTGAAAAAGGAAATATCTTCAGTTAAAAACTGAAAAGAAGCTTTCTGAGAAACTGCACTCTGTTCTGTTAATTCATCTCACAGAGTTACAGCTTTCCCTTCAAGAAGCCTTTCGCTAAGACTGTTCTTGTGGAATTTGAAAAGTGATATTTGGAAGCCCTTAGAGGGCAATGGTGAAAAAGGAAATATCTTCAGTTAAAAACTGGAAAGAAGCTTTCTGAGAAACTGCTTTGTGTTCTGTTAATTCATCTCACAGAGTTACAGCTTTCCTCAAGAAGCCTTTCGCTAAGACTGTTCTTGTGGAATTTGCAAAGTGATATTTGGAAGCCCATAGAGGGCAATGGTGAAAAAGGAAATATCTTAAGTTAAAAACTGGAAAGAAGCTTTCTGAGAAACTGCACTCTGTTCTGTTAATTAATGTCACAGAGTTACAGCTTTCCATTCAAGAAGCCTTTCGCTAAGACTGTTCCTGTGGAATTTGGAAAGTGATATTTGGAAGCCCATAGAGGGCAATGTTGAGAAAGGAAATGTCTTCAGTTAAAAACTGAAAAGAAGCTTTCTGAGAAACTGCTCTCTGTTCTGTTAATTCATCTCACAGAGTTACAGCTTTCACATCAAGAAGTCTTTCGCTAACACTGTTCTTGTGGAGTTTGCAGAGTGATATTTGAACGCCCCTAGAGGGCAATGGTGAAAAAGGAAATATCTTCAGTTAAAAACTGAAAAGAAGCTTTCTGAGAAATTGCACTCTGTTCTGTTAATTCATCTCACAGAGTAACAGCTTTCGCTTCAAGAAACCTTTCGCTAAGTCTGTTCTTGTGGAATTTGCAAAGTGATATTTGAAACCCATTGAGGGCAATGGTGAAAAAGGAAATATCTTCAGTTAAAAACTGCAAACAAGCTTTCTGAGAAACTAGTTTGTGTTCTGTTTTTCATCTCACAGAGTTACAGCTTTCCCCTCACGAAGCCTTCTCCTAGGAGTGTTCTTGTGGAATTTGCAAAGTGTTATTTGGAAGCCCATAGAGGGCAAAGGTGAAAAAGGAAATGTCTTCAGTTAAAAACTGGAAAGAAGCCTTCTGAGATGCAGCTTTGTGTTCTGTTAATTCATCTCACAGGGTTTCAGCTTTCCCCTCAAGAAGCCTTTCCCTAAGACTGTTCTTGTGCATTTGGAAAAGTGATATTTGGAAGCCCATAGAGGGCAATGGTGAAAAGGAAATATCTTCAGTTAAAACTGGAAAGAAGCTTTCTGAGAAACTGCACTGTGTTCTGTTAATTCATCTCACAGAGTTACAGCTTTCCCTCAAGAAGCCTTTCGCTAAGACTGTTCTTGTGCATTTGGAAAAGTGATATTTGGAAGCCCATAGAGGGCAATGGTGAGAAAGGAAATATTTTCAGTTAAAAACTGAAAAGAAGCTTTCTGAGAAACTGCTCTCTGTTCTGTTAATTCATCTCACAGAGTTACAGCTTTCCCTCAAGAAGCCTTCGCTAAGACTGTTCTTGTGGTATTTGTAAAGTGATATTTGGAAGCCATAGAGGGCAATGGTGAAAAAGGAATATCTTCAGTTAAAACTGGAAAGAAGCTTTCTGAGAAACTACATTGTGTTCTGTTAATTCATCTCACAGAGTTACAGCTTTCCCTCAAGAAGCCTTCGCTAAGACTGTTCTTGTGGAATTTGCAAAGTGATATTTGGACGCCCATAGAGGGCAATGGTGAAAAGGAAATATCTTCAGTTAAAAACTGAAAGAAGCTTTCTGAGAAACTGCTCTCTTTTCTGTTAATTCATCTCAGAGAGTTACAGCTTTCCACTCAGGAAGCTGTTCAATAAGACTGTTCTTGTGGTATTTGTAAAGTGATATTTGGAAGCCCATAAAGGGCAATGGTGAAAAAGGAATATCTTCAGTTAAAAACTGAAAGAAGCTTTCTGACAAACTGCACTGTGTTCTGTTAATTCATCTCACAGAGTTACAGCTTTCCCTCAAGAAGCCTTTGCTAAGACTGTTCTTGTGGAATTTGAAAAGTGATATTTGGAAGCCCATAGAGGGCAATGGTGAAAAGGAAATATCTTCAGTTAAAAACTGAAAGAAGCTTTCTGAGAAACTACATTGTGTTCTGTTAATTCATCTCACAGAGTTACAGCTTTCCCTCAAGAAGCCTTCGCTAAGACTGTTCTTGTGGAATTTGTAAAGTGATATTTGGAAGCCCATAGAGGGCAATGGTGAAAAGGAAATATCTTCAGTTAAAAACTGAAAGAAGCTTTCTGAGAAACTACATTGTGTTCTGTTAATTCATCTCACAGAGTTACAGCTTTCCTTCAAGAAGCCTTTCGCTAAGAATGTTCTTGTAGAGTTTGAAAAGTGATATTTGGACGCCCATAGAGGGCAATGGTGAAAAAGGAAATATCTTCAGTTAAAAACTGAAGAGAAGCTTTCTGAGAAACTGCACTGTGTTCTGTTAATTCATCTCACAGAGTTACAGCTTTCCCTTCATGAGGCCTTTTGCTGAGACCTTTCTTGTGGAATTTGAAAAGTGATATTTGGAAGCCCATAGAGGGCAATGGTGAAAAAGGAAATATGTTCAGTTAAAAACTATAAAGAAGCTTTCTGAGAAACAGCACTCTGTTCTGTTAATGCATCTAACAGAGTTACAGCTTTCCACTCCAGAATCCTTTCGCTAAGACTGTTCTTAAGGTATTTGTAAAGTGATATTTGGAAGCCCTTAGAGGTCAATGGTGAAAAAGGAATTATCTTCAGTTACAACATGGAAAGAAGCTTTCTGAGAAACTACTTTGTGTTCTGTTCATTCATCTCACAGAGTTACAGCTTTCCCTTCAAGACGCCTTTCACTAAGACTGTTCTTGTGGAATTTGCAAAGTGATATTTGGAAGTCCATAGAGGGCAATGGTGAAAAGGAAATATCTTCAGTTAAAACTGAAAGAAGCTTTCTGAGAAACTGCTTTGTGTTCTGTTAATTCATCTCACAGAGTTACAGCTTTCCTTCAAGAAGCCTTCGCTAAGACTGTTCTTGTGGAATTTGAAAAGTGATATTTGGAAGCCATAGAGGGCAATGGTGAAAAGGAAATATCTTCAGTTAAAACTGGAAAGAAGCTTTCTGAGAAACTGCACTCTGTGTTCTGTTAATTCATCTCACAGAGTTACAGCTTTCCTTCAAGAAGCCTTCGCTAAGACTGTTCTTGTGGAATTTGCAAAGTGATATTTGGAAGCCCATAGAGGGCAATGGTGAAAAGGAAATATCTTCAGTTAAAAACTGAAAGAAGCTTTCTGAGAAACTGCACTCTGTTCTGTTAATTCATCTCACAGAGTTACAGCTTTCCCTCAAGAAGCCTTTCGCTAAGACTGTTCTTGTGGAATTTGAAAAGTGATATTTGGAAGCCCATAGAGGGCAATGGTGAAAAGGAAATATCTTCAGTTAAAAACTGAAAGAAGCTTTCTGAGAAACTGCTTTGTGTTCTGTTAATTCATCTCACAGAGTTACAGCTTTCTCAAGAAGCCTTTCGCTAAGACTGTTCTTGTGGAATTTGAAAAGTGATATTTGGAAGCCCATAGAGGGCAATGGTGAAAAGGAAATATCTTCAGTTAAAAACTGAAAGAAGCTTTCTGACAAACTGCACTCTGTTCTGTTAATTCATCTCACAGAGTTACAGCTTCCTCAAGAAGCCTTCGCTAAGACTGTTCTTGTGGAATTTGAAAAGTGATATTTGGAAGCCCATAGAGGGCAATGGTGAAAAGGAAATATCTTCAGTTAAAAACTGAAAGAAGCTTTCTGAGAAACTGCTTTGTGTTCTGTTAATTCATCTCACAGAGTTACAGCTTTCCCTCAAGAAGCCTTCGCTAAGACTGTTCTTGTGGAATTTGCAAAGTGATATTTGGAAGCCCATAGAGGGCAATGGTGAAAAGGAAATATCTTCAGTTAAAAACTGAAAAGAAATTTTCTGACAAACTGCACTCTGTTCTGTTAATTCATCTCACAGAGTTACAGCTTCCTCAAGAAGCCTTTCGCTAAGACTGTTCTTGTGGAATTTGAAAAGTGATATTTGGAAGCCCAGAGAGGGCAATGGTGAAAAGGAAATATCTTCAGTTAAAAACTGAAAGAAGCTTTCTGAGAAACTGCTCTGTTCTGTTAATTCATCTCACAGAGTTACAGCTTTCCTCAAGAAGCCTTTCGCTAAGACTGTTCTTGTGGAATTTGAAAAGTGATATTTGGAAGCCCATAGAGGGCAATGGTGAAAAGGAAATATCTTCAGTTAAAAACTGAAAGAAGCTTGAGAAACTGCTTTGTGTTCTGTTAATTCATCTCACAGAGTTACAGCTTTCCCCTCAAGAAACCTTTCTCTAAGACTGTTCTTGTGGAATTTGAAAAGTGATATTAGGAAGCCCATAGCCAGCAACGGTGAAAAAGAAATATCTTCAGTTAAAAACTGGAAAGAAGCTTTCTGAGAAACTGCTTTGAGTTCTGTTAATTCACCTCACAGAGTTACAGCTTTTACCTCAAGAAGCCTTTCGCTAGGAGTGTTCTTGTAGAATTTGCAACTGATATATGGAAGCCCATAGAGGGCAATGGTGAAAAAGGAAATGTGTTCAGTTAAAAACTGGAAAGAAGCTTTCTGAGATAATGCTTTGTGTTCTGTTAATTCATCTCAGAGAGTTTCAGCTTTCCCCTCAAGAAGCCTTTCGCTAAGGCTGTTCTTGTGCAATTGGAAAAGTGATATTTGGAAGCCCATAGAGGGCAATGGTGAAAAAGGAATTATCCTAAGATGAAAACTGAAAAGAAGCTTTCTGAGGAACTGCTCTCTGTTCTGTTAATTCATCTCACAGAGTTACAGCTTTCCCATCAAGAAGCTTTCGCTAAGAATGTTCTTGTGGAGTTTGCAAAGTGATATTTGGACGCCCATAGAGGGCAATGGTGAAAAAGGAAATATCTTCAGTTAAAAACTGAAAAGAAGCTTTCTGAGAAACTGCACTGTGTTCTGTTAATTCATCTCACAGAGTTACAGCTTTCCCTTAAAGAGGCCTTTTGCTAAGACCTTTCTTGTGGAATTTGAAAAGTGATATTTGGAAGCCCTTAGAGGGCAATGGTGAAAAAGGAAATATCTTCAGTTAAAAACTGGAAAGAAGCTTTCTGAGGAACTGCTTTGTGTTCTGTTATTTCTTCTCACAGAGTTACAGCTTTCCCCTCAAGAAGTCTTTCGCTAAGACTGTTCTTGTGGAATTTGTAAAGTAACATTTGGAAGACCATAGAGGGCAACGGTGAAAAAGGCAATATCTTCAGTTAAAAACAGGAAAGAAGCTTCTGAGAAACAGCACTCTGTTCTGTTAATTCATCTCACAGGTTTACAGCTTTCCACCCCAGAATTTTTCGCTAAGACTGTTCTTATGGTATTTGTAAAGTGATATTTGGAAGCCCTTAGAGGGCAATGGTGTAAAAGGAATTATATTCAGTTAAAACCTAGAAAGAAGCTTTCTGAGAAACTACTTTGTGTTCTGTTAATTCATCTCACAGAGTTACAGCTTTCCCTTCAAGACGCCTTTTGCTAAGACTGTTCTTGTGGAATTTGCAAAGTGATATTTGGAAGCCCATAGAGGGCTATGGTCAAAAAGGAATTACCTAAGATAAAACCTGAAAAGAAGTTTTCTGAGAAACTGCTCTCTGTTCTGTTAATTCATCTCACAGTGTTACAGCTTTCCCATCAAGAAGCCTTTCGCTAAGTCTGTTCTTGTGGAATTCGTAAATTGATATTTGGAAGGCAATAAAGCGCAATGGTGAAAAAGGCAACATCTTCAGTTAAAACCTGAAAAGAAGCTTTCTAAGAAACTACTTTGTGTTCTGTTAATTCATCTCACAGAAATACAGCTTTCCCCTCAAGAATCCGTACTCTAAGACTGTTCTTGTGTAATTTGCAACGTGATATTTGGAAGCCCAAAGAGGGCAATGGTGAAAAAGTAAATATCTTCTGTTAAAAACTGGAAAGAAGCTTTCTGAGAAACTGCTTTGTGTTCTGTTAATTCCTCTCACAGAGCTACAGCTTTCCACTCAAGAAGCCTTTCGCTAAGACATTTCTTGTGGAATTTGCAAAGTGATGTTTGGACGCCCGTAGAGGGCAATGGTGATAAAGGAAATATCTTCAGTTAAAAACTGAAAAGAAGCTTTCTGAGAAACTGCACTCTGTTCTGTTAATTCATCTCACAGAGTTACAACTTTCCACTCAAGAAACCTTTCGCTAAAACTGTTCTTGTGGAATTTGTAAAGTGATATTTGGAAGGCCATAGAGGGCAATAGTGGAAAAGGAAATATCTTCAGTTAGAAACTGGAAAGAAGCTTTCTGAGAAACTACTTTGTGTTCTGTTAATTCTTCTGACAGAGTTACAGCTTTCCTCTCAAGAAGCCTTTCTCTAAGACTGTGCTTGTGGAATTCGTAAAGTGATATTTGGAAGCCCAGATTGGGCAATGATGAAAAAGGAAATATCTTCAGTTAAAACTTGGAAAGAAGTTTTCTGAGAAACTACTTTGTGTTCTGTTAATTCTTCTCAAAGAGTTACAGCTTTTCTCTCAAGAAGCCTTTCACTAAGACTGTTCTGTGGAATTTTCAAGGTGATATTTGGAAGTCCATAGAGGGCAATAGTGAGAAAGGAAATATCTTCAGTTAAATCTGGAAAGAAGCTTTCTGAGAAACTGCTTTCTGTTCTGTTAGTTCATCTCACAGAGTTACAACTTTCCCCTCAAGAAGCCTTTCGCTAAGACTGTTCTTGTGGAATTTGAAAAGTGATATTTGGAAGCCCCTAGTGGGCAATGGTGAAAAAGGAACTATCTTCAGTTGTAAACTGGAAAGAAGCTTTCTGAGAAACTGCTTTGTGTTCTGTTAATTCATCTCACAGAGCTACAGCTTTCCACTCAAGAAGCCTTTCGCTAAGACTGTTCTTGTGGAATTTGCAAAATGATATTTTGAAGCCCGTAGAGGGCAATGGTGAAAGAGGAAATATCCTAAGATAAAAACTGAAAAGAAACTTTCCGAGAAACTCCTCTCTGTTCTGTTAATTCTCCTCACAGATTTACAGCTTTCACCTCAAGAAGCCTTTCACTAAGATTGTTCTTGTGGAATTTGCAAAGTGATATTTGGAACCCCATAAAGGGCAATGGTGGAAAAGGAAGTATCTTCAGTTATAAACTGGAAGGAAGCTTTCTGAGAAACTGATCTGTGTTCTGTTAATTCATCTCACAGAGTTACAGCTTTCCCTTCAAGAAGCCTTTCGCTAAGACTGCTCTTGTGGAATTTGCAAAGTGATATTTGGAAGCCCATAGAGGGCTATGGTCAAAAAGGAATTACCTAAGATAAAAACTGAAAAGAAGCTTTCTGAGAAACTGTTCTCTGTTCTGTTAATTCATCTCACAGAGTTACAGCTTTCCCATCAAGAAGCTTCTCGCTAAGACTGTTCTTGTGGAATTTGCGAAGTGATATTTGGACGCCCATAGAGGGCAATGGTGAAAAAGGAAATATCTTCAGTTATAAACTGGAAGGAAGCTATCTGAGATACTGCTTTTTGTTCTGTTAATTAGTCTCACAGAGTTACAGCTTTCCCCTAAACAGGCCTTTCGCTAAGACTGTTCTTGCGTAATTTGTAAAGTGATATTTGGAAGCCCATAGAGGGCAGTGGTGAAAAAGGAAATATCTTCAGTTAAAAGCTGGAAACAAGCTTTCTGAGAAACTACTTTGTGTTCTGTTTATTCATCTCACAGAGTTACAGCTTTCCCATCAAGAAGCCTTTCACTAAGACTGTTCTTGTGGAATTTGCAAAGTGATATTTGGAGTCCCTTGTAGGGCAATGGTGAAAAAGGAAATATCTACAGTTAAAAACTGGAAAGAAGCTTTCTGAAACTGCACTGTGTTCTGTTAATTCATCTCACAGAGTTACAGCTTTCCCTTCAAGAAGCCGTTCGCTGAGACCGCTCTTGTGAAATTTGAAAAGTGATATTTGGAAGCCCATAGAGGGCAATGGTGAAAAAGGAAATATCTTCAGTTAAAAACTGGAAGGAAGCTTTCTGAGAAACTGCTTTGTGTTCTGTTAATTCTTCTCACAGAGTTAGAGCTTTCCCTTCAAGAAGCCTTTCGCTAAGTCTGTGCTTGTGGAATTTGCAAAGTGATATTTGGAAGCCCATTGAGGGCTATGGTGAAAAAGGAATTATCCTAAGATGAAAACTGAAAAGAAGCTTTCTGAGAAACTGCTCTCTGTTTTTTTTTTTTTTTTTCTTTTGATAAAATTTTATTCAGGTCTTTTGCCCATTTAAAAATTAGATTATGTGTTTTTTTTTTTTGCTATTGAGTTGAGTTCCTTATATATTGTGCATATTAATTTATTGTCCAGTGCATAGTTTTCAAATATTTTCTCCCATTTTCTATTGTCTCTTCAATCTGTTGATTGTTTCCTTTGCTGTGCAGAAGTTATGTGATCCCATTCATCCATTTTTGCCTTGGTTGCCTATGCTTTTAGGGTATTATTCAAGAAACCTTTGCTCAGACCAATGTCCTGGAGAGTTTCCCAAATGTTTTCTTATAGTAGTTTCATAATTTGGGGTCTAATATTTAAGTCTTTTTTTCATTTTTATTTTTGTATATGTGAGAGATGGGGTTCTAGTTTCATTCTTCTGCATATGGCTATCCAGTTTCCCCATCACCATTTATTGAAGATACTGTCCTTTCCCCCAGTGTATGTTCCTGGCACCTTTGTCAAAAATGAGTTCCCTGTAGATGTGTGGATTTATTTCTGGATTTTCTTATATTCCATTGGTCTATTTGTCTGTTTTATGCCAGTACCCTGCCATTTTAGTTACTATAGCTCTGTGGTATAATCTGTTTCTGCCAACTTTGTTATTTTGCTCAGGATAGCTTTAGCCATTCTGGGTCTTTTGTGGTTCCATATAAATTTTAGTATTAGTTTTTCTACTTCTGTGAAGAATGTCATTGGAATTTTGATAGGGATTGCATTGAGTCTGTAGATTGTTTTGCATAGTATGGACATTTTAATGATATTAATTATTCCAACTCATGAACATGGAATATATTTCCATTTTTGTGTGTTTCCTTCAATTTCTTTCATCAGTATTTTGTAGTTTCCATTGAAGATGTATTTCACCTCTTTGGTTAGACTTATTTCTAGGTATTCTATTTTTTGTAGCTCTTGTAAATAGGATTGCTTTCTTGATTTATTTTTCCTCAAGTTTGTTATTGGCCAATAGAAGGATTGCTAATTATTATATGTTGATTTTGTATATTGTAGCTTTACTGAATTCATTTAGTAGTTATAATAGTCTTTTGGTAGAGTCTTTGGGATTTTCTATATATGTGATCATTTTATCTGCAAAAAGAAACAATCTGATTTCCTCCTTCCCAATTTGGATGCCCTTTATTTCTTTCTCTTTTCTAATTGCTCTTGCTAGGACTTCTGGTACTATGTTGAATAACAGTGGTAAAACAGGGCCAGATCTTAGAGAAAAAGCTTTCAATTTTTCACCATTCAGTATGATGCTAGCAGTGGGTTTGTCATATATGACCTTTATTGTGTTGAGATATGTTATTTCTATACCTAATTTGTTAGAGTTTTTATCATGAAGGGATGTTGAACTCTTTACTGCCTCTGTTGAAATGGCAATATAATTTTTGTCCATTCTGTTGATATGATGTACCATGTTTATTGATTTGCATATGTTGAACCATCCTTGCATTCCTGGAATGAATCCCACTTGATTATGATGATCTTTTTATTTATTTATATATTTATTTATTTATTTATTTATTTATTATTATTATACTTAAGTTGTAGGGTACATGTGCATAACGTGCAGGTTTGTTACATATGTATACTTGTGCCATGTTGGTGTGCTGCACCCATCAACTCGTCATTTTGTTAATTCATCTCACAGAGTTACAGCTTTCCCATCAAGAAGCCTTTCGCTAAGTCTGTTCTAGTGGAGTTTGCAAAGTGATATTTGGACGCCCATAGAGGGCAATGATGAAAAAGGAAATATCTTCAGTTCAAAACTGAAAAGAAGCTTTCTGAGAAACTGCACTGAGTTCTGACAATTCATCTCACAGAGTTACAGCTTTCCCTTCAAGAAGCCTTTCGCTAGGACTTTCCTTGTGAAATTTGAAAAGTGATATTTGGAAACCCATAGAGGGCAATGGTGAAAAAGGAAATATCTTCAGTTAAAAACTGGAAAGAAGATTTCTGAGAAACTTCTTTGTGTTCTGTTAATTCATCTCACAGAGTTACAGCTTTCCCCTCAAGAAGACGTTCGCTAAGACTCTTATTGTGGAATTTGCAAAGTGATATTTGGAAGACCATAGAGGGCAATGGTGAAAAAGGAAATATCTTCAGTTAAAAACTGAAAAGAAACTTTCTTAGAAACTGTTTTGTGTTCTTTTAATTGATCACACAGAGTTACAGGTTTAACCTCAAGAAGCCTTTCGCTAAGATGGTTTTTGTGGAATTGGGAAAGTGATATTCGGAAGTCCGTAGAGGGCAATGGAGAAAAAGGAAATATCTTCAGTTAAAAACTGGAAACAAGCTTTCTGAGAAACTACTTTGTGTTTTGTTAATTGTACTGACAGAGTTACAACTTTCCCATCAAGAAGCCTTTCACTAAGACTGTACTTGTGGAATTTCCAAAGTGACATTTGGACGCAAATAGAGGGCAATGGTGAAAAAGGAAATATCTTCAATTAAAAACTGGAAAGAAGCTTTCTGAAAAACTGCTTTGTGTTCTGTTAATTCATCTCACAGAGTTACAGCTTTCCCCTTAAGAGGCCTTTCGCTAAGACTGTTCTTGTGGAATTTGCAAAGCGACATTTGGAAGCCCTTAGAGGGCAACGGTGAAAAAGGAAATATCTTCAGTTAAAAACTGAAAAGAAGTTTTTGGAGAAACTGCTTTGTGTTCTGTTCATTCATCTCACAGAGTTAGAGCTTTCCACTCAAGAAGCCGTTCTCTAAGACAGTTCTTGTGGTATTTGTAAAGTGATATTTGGAAGCCCATAGAGGGCAATGGTGAAAAAGGAAATATCTTCAGTTAAAACCTGGAAAGAAGCTTTCTGAGATACTACTTTGTGTTCCGTTAATTCTTCTCACAGAGCTACAGCTTTCCCCTCTAGAAGCCTTTCACTAAGAGTGTTCTTATGGAATTTGCAAAGTGATATTTGGAAGCCCTTAGAGGGTTATGGTGAAAAAGGTATTATCCTATGATAAAAACTGAAAAGAAGCTTTGTGAGAAACTGCTCTCTGTTCTGTTAATTTATCTCACAGAGTTACAGCTTTCCCATCAAGAAGCCTTTCGCTAAGAATGTTCTTGTGGAATTTGAAAAGTGATGTTTGGACGCTCATAGAGGGCAATGGTGATAAAGGAAATATCTTCAGTTAAAAACTGAAAAGAAGCTTTCTGAGAAACTGCACTCTGTTCTGTTAATTCACCTCACAGAGTTACAGCTTTCGTCTCAAGAAACCTTTCTCTAAGACTGTTCTTGTGGAATTTATAAAGTGATATTTGGAAGGCCATAGAGGGCAATGGTGGAAAAGAAAATATCTTGTTAGAAACTGGAAAGAAGC
Source organism: Erythrocebus patas (assembly GCA_023783455.1). Lineage (NCBI taxonomy): Eukaryota > Metazoa > Chordata > Mammalia > Primates > Cercopithecidae > Erythrocebus > Erythrocebus patas. Next base: position 130,568 of record JAKFHT010004512.1, read on the forward strand.
TTTCTGAGAAACTACTTTGTGTTCTGTTAATTCTTCTGACAGAGTTACAGCTTTTCTCTCAAGAATCCTTTCACTAAGACTGTGCTTGTGGAATTCTTAAAGTGATATTTGGAAACCCAGAGAGGGCAATGGTGAAAAAGGAAATATCTTCAGTTAAAAACTGGAAAGAAGATTTCTGAGAAACTGCTTTGTGTTTTGTTAATTCTTCTCACAGAGTTACAGCTTTCCCCTCAAGAAGCCTTTAGCTAAGACTGTTCTTGTGGAATTTGCAAAGTAACATTTGGAAGCCCATAGAGGGCAACGGTGAAAAAGGAAATATCTTCAGTAAAAAACTGAAAAGAAGCTTTCTGAGAAACTGCACTCTGTTCTGTTAATTCATCTCACAGAGTTACAGCTTTCGTCTCAAGAAACCTTTCTCTAAGACTGTTCTTGTGGAATTTATAAAGTGATATTTGGAAGGCCATAGACGGCAATGGTGAAAAAGGAAATATCTTCAGTTAAAAACTGGAAAGAAGCTTTCTGAGAAACTGCTTTGTGTTCTGTTAATTCACCTCACAGAGTTACAGCTTTTACCTCCAGAAGCCTTTCGCTAGGAGTGTTCTTGTGGAATTTGCAAAGTGATATTTGGAAGCCCATAGAGGGCAATGGTGAAAATGGAAATATCTTCAGTTAAAAACTGAAAGGAAGCTTTCTGAGAAACTGCTGTCTGTTCTGTTAATTCATCTCACAGTATTACAGCTTTCCCGTCAAGAAGCCTTTTGCTAAGACTGTTCTTGTGGAATTTGGAAAGTGATATTTGGAAGCACATAGAGGGCAATGGTGAAAAAGGAAATATCTTCAGATAAAAACTGGAAAGAAGCTTTCCTAGAAATTGCACTCTTTTCTGTTAATTCATCTCACAGAGTTACAGCGTTCGCCTCAAGAAGCCTTTCGCTAACACTGTTTTTGTGAAATTTGCAAAGTGATATTTGGAAGCCCATAGAGGGTAATAGTGAAAATGGAAATATCTTCAGTTAAAAACTGAAAGGAAGCTTTCTGAGAAACTGCTCTCTTTTCTGTTAACTCATCTCACAGAGTTACAGATTTCCCATCAAGAAGCCTCTCGCGAAGACTCTTCCTGTGGAATTTGAAAAGTGATATTTGGAAGCCCATAGCGGGCAATGGTGAAAAAGACAATATCTTCAGTGAAAACCTGGAAAGAAGGTTTCTGAGAAACTACTTTGTGTTCTGTTAATTCTTCCCAGGAAGTTACAGCTATCCTATCAAGAATCCTTTCGCTAAGACTGTTCTTGTGGAATTTGATAAGTGATATTTGGAAGCCCTTAGAGGACAATAAGGAAAAAGGAAATATCTTCAGTTAAAAACTAGAAAGAAGCTTTCTGAGAAACTGCTTTGTGTTCTGTTAATTCATCTCATGGAATTACAGCTTTCCCCTCAAGAATCCTTTCGCTAAGACTGATCTTGAGGAATTTTCAAAGTGATATTCGGAAGCCCCTAGAGGGTAATGGTGAAAAAGGAAATATCTTGAGTTAAAAACTGAAAAGAAGCTTTCAGATGAACTGCATTCTGTTCTGTTAATTCATCTCGCAGAGTTACAGCTCTCCCCTCAAAATGCCTTTCGCTATTACTGTTCTTGTGTAATTTGTAAAGTGATATTTGGAAGCCCATAGAGGGCAATGGTGAAAATGGCAATATCTTCAGTAAAACCTGGAAAGAAGCTTTCTGAGAAACCACTTTGTGTTCTGTTAATTCTCCCCACAGAGTTACAGCTTTCCCCTCAAGAAGCCTTTCGCTAAGACTGTTCTTGTGGAATTTGGAAAGTGATATTTGGAATCCCATAGAGGGCAATTATGAAAAAGAAAATATCTTCAGATATAAACTGAAAAGAAACTTTCAGAGAATCTGCACTCTGTTCTGTTAATTCATCCCACAGAGTTACAGCTTTCCCCTCAAGAAGCGTTTCGCTAAGTCTGTTTTTGTGGAATTAGCAAATTGATATTTGGAAGCCCATAGAGGGCTACGGTGAAAAAGGAAATATTCTAAGATAAAAACTGAAAAGAAGCTTTCTGAGAAACTGCTCTCTGTTCTACTAATTCATCTCACAGTGTTACAGCTTTCCCCTCAAGAAGCCTATCGCTAAGACTATTCTTGTGGAATTTGGAAAGTGATAACTGGTAGCCCATAGAGGGCAATGGTGAAAAATGGAATATCTTCAGTTAAAACCTGGAAAGAAACTTTCTGAGAAACTGAACTCTGTTCTGTTATTTCGTCTCACAGAGTTACAGCTTCCCCCTCAAGAAGCCTTTCACTAAGACTGTTCTTGTGGAATTTGAAAAGTGATATTGGAAGCCCAAAGAGGGCAACGGTGAAAAAGGAAATATCTTCAGTTAAAAACTGGAAAGCAGCTTTCTGAGAAACTACTTTGTGTTCTGTTAAATGTTCTCACAGAGTTACAGCTTTCCCCTGAAGAAGCCTTTCGCTAAGACTGTTCTTCTGGCGTTTGGAAAGTGATATTTGGAAACCCTTAGAGGGCATTGGTGAAAAAGGCAGTATCTTCAGTTAAAACCTGGAAAGAAGCTTTCTGAGAAACTGCTTTGTATTCTGTTAATTCATCTCACAGAGTTACAGCTTTTCCCTCAAGATTCCTTTCGCTAAGTCTTTTCTTGTGGAATTTGAAAAATGATATGTGGAGCCCATAAAGGGCAACGTTGAAAAAGGAAATATCTTCAGTTAAAAACTGGAAAGAAGCTTTCTGAGAAACTGCTTTGTGTTCTGTTAATTCATCTCACAGAGTTACAGCTTTCCTCAAGATTCCTTTCGCTAAGACTGTTCTTGTGGAATTTTCAAAGTGATATTTGCAAGCCCATAGAGGGCAATGGTGGAAAAGGAAATATCTTCAGATAAAAACTGGAAAGAAGCGTTCTGAGAAACTGCTTTGTTTTCTGTTAGTTCATCTCACAGAGTTACAGCTTTCCCCTCAAGAGGCCTTTCGCTAAGACTGTTCTTGTTTAATTTCCAAAGTGATATTTGAGAGCCCATAGAGGACAATGGTGAAAATGGAAATATCTTCAGTTAAAAACTGAAAAGAAGCTTTCTGAGAAACTGCTCTCTGTTCTGTTAATTCATCTCACAGAGTTACATCTTTCCCATCAAAAAGCCTTTTGCTAAGACAGTTCTTGTGGAATTTGAAGAGTGATATTTGGAAGCCCATAGAGGGCAATAATAAAAAAGGAAGTATCTTTAGTTAAAAACTGGAAAGAAGCTTTCTGAGAAACTACTTTGGTTTTTTAAATTCATCTCACAGAGTTACAGCTTTACACTCAAGAAACCGTTCGCTAAGACTGTTCTTGTGTAATTTGCAAAGTGATATTTTGAAGCCCTTAGAGGGCAGTGTTGGAAAAGGAAATATCTTCCGTTAAATACTGGAAAGAAGCCTTTTAAGAAACTGCTTTGTCTTCTTTTAATTCATCTCACAGAGATACAGCTTTCCTCTCAAGAAGCCTTTCGCTAAGACTGTTTTTGTGGAATTTGCAAAGTGATATTTGGGAGCCCATAGAGGGCAATGGAGAAAATGGAAATATCTTCAGTTAAAAACTGAAAAGAAGCTTTCTGAGAAACTGCTCTCTGTTCTCTTAATTTATCTCACAGAGTTACAGCTTTCCCCTGAAGAAGCCTTTCGCTAAGACTGTTCTTGTGGGATTAGGAAAGTGATATTTGGAAGCCCATAGAGGGCAATGGTGAAAAAGGAAATATCTTCAGTTAAAAACTGAAAAGAACCTTCCAGAGAAACTGCTCTCTGTTCTCTTAATTCATCTCACAGAGTTACAGCTTTCCCATCAAGAAGCCTTCGCTAAGACTGTTCTTGTGGAATTTGAAAGTGATATTTGGAAGCCCATAGAAGGCAATGGTGAAAAGGAAATATCTTCAGTTAAAACTGAAAAGAAGCCTTTTAAGAAACTGCTTTGTCTTCTTTTAATTCATCTCACAGAGATACAGCTTTCCTCTCAAGAAGCCTTTCGCTAAGACTGTTTTGTGGAATTTGCAAAGTGATATTTGGGAGCCCATAGAGGGCAATGGAGAAAATGGAAATATCTTCAGTTAAAAACTGAAAAGAAGCTTTCTGAGAAACTGCTCTCTGTTCTCTTAATTTATCTCACAGAGTTACAGCTTTCCCCTGAAGAAGCCTTTCGCTAAGACTGTTCTTGTGGGATTAGGAAAGTGATATTTGGAAGCCCATAGAGGGCAATGGTGAAAAAGGAAATATCTTCAGTTAAAAACTGAAAAGAACCTTCCAGAGAAACTGCTCTCTGTTCTCTTAATTCATCTCACAGAGTTACAGCTTTCCCATCAAGAAGCCTTTCGCTAAGACTGTTCTTGTGGAATTTGGAAAGTGATATTTGGAAGCCCATAGAAGGCAATGGTGAAAAAGGAAATATCTTCAGTTAAAAACTGAAAAGAAGCTTCCTGAGAAACTGCTCTCTGTTCTCTTAATTCATCTCATAGAGTTACAGCTTTCCCACTAAGAGGCCTTTCGCTAAGACTGTTCTTGTGGAATTTGGAACGTGATATTTGGAATCTCATAGAGGGCAAATGTGAAAAAGGAAATATCTTCAGTTAATAACTTGAAAGAAGCTTTCTGCAAAACCACTTTGTGTTCTCTTAATTCTTCTCACAGAGTTACAGCTTTCCCCTAAAGAAGCCTTTCACTAAGACTGTTCTTGTGGAATTTGCAAAGTGATATTGGAGGCCCATAGAGGGCAACGGTGAAAAAGGAAATATCTTCAGTTAAAAACTGGAAAGAAACTTTCTGAGAAACAGCACTCTGTTCTGTTAATTCATTTCACAGAGTTACAGCTTTCCCCTGAAGAAGCCTTTCGCTAAGACTGTTCTTGTGGAGTTTGCAAAGTGATATTTGGAAGCCAATAGAGGTCTAAGGTGAAAAAGGAAATATCCTAAGATAAAAACTGAAAAGAAGGTTTCAGAAAAACTGCTCTCTGTTCTGTTAATTCATCTCACAGTGTTACAGCTTTCCCATCAAGAAGCCTTTCGTTAAGACTGTTCTTGTGGAATTTGCAATGTGATATTTGGAAGCCCATAGAGGGCAATGGTGAAAAAGGAAATATATTCCATTAAAAACTGGAAACAAGCTTTCTGAGAAACTAATTTGTGTTCTGTTAATTCTTCTCAGAGTTACAGCTTTCCCCTCAAGAAGTCTTTCGCTAAGACTGTTCTTTTGGAATTTGGAAGGTGATGTCTGGAAGCCCAAAGAGAGCAATGGTGAAAAAAGCAATATCTTCAGTTAATAACTGGAAACAAGCTTTCTGAGAAACTAGTTTGTGTTCTGTTAATTCACCTCACAGAGTTGCAGCTTGCCCCTCAAGAAGCCTTTCGCTAAGACTGTTCTTGTGGAGTATGCAAAGTGATATTTGGAAGCCTATAGAGGTCTAAGGTGAGAAAGGAAATATCCTAAGATAAAAACTGAAAAGAATGTTTCTGAAAAACTGCTTTGTGTTCTGTTAGTTCATCTCACAGAGTTACAGCATTCCCCTCAAGAAGCCTTTCGCTAAGACTGTTCTTGTGGAATTTGAAAAGTGATATTTGGAAGCCCATAGAAGGCAATGGTGAAAAAGGAAGTATCTTCAGTTAAAACTGAAAAGAAGCTTCCTGAGAAACTGCTCTCTGTTCTCTTAATTCATCTCATAGAGTTACAGCTTTCCCACTAAGAGGCCTTTCGCTAAGACTGTTCTTGTGGAATTTGGAACGTGATATTTGGAATCTCATAGAGGGCAAATGTGAAAAAGGAAATATCTTCAGTTAATAACTTGAAAGAAGCTTTCTGCAAAACCACTTTGTGTTCTCTTAATTCTTCTCACAGAGTTACAGCTTTCCCCTAAAGAAGCCTTTCACTAAGACTGTTCTTGTGGAATTTGCAAAGTGATATTGGAAGCCCATAGAGGGCAACGGTGAAAAAGGAAATATCTTCAGTTAAAAACTGGAAAGAAGCTTTCTGAGAAACTACTTTGTGTTCTGTTAAATCTTCTCACAGAGTTACAGCTTTCCCCTGAAGAAGCCTTTCGCTAAGACTGTTCTTTGGCGTTTGAAAGTGATATTTGGAAACCCTTAGAGATCATTGGTGAAAAAGGCAATATCTTCAGTTAAAACCTGGAAAGAAGCTTTCTGAGAAACTGCTTTGTGTTCTGTTAATTCATCTCACAGAGTTACAGCTTTTCCCTCAAGATTCCTTTCGCTAAGTCTTTTCTTGTGGAATTTGAAAAATGATATTTGGAGCCCATAAAGGGCAACGGTGAAAAAGGAAATATCTTCAGTTAAAACTGGAAAGAAGCTTGAGAAACTGCTTTGTGTTCTGTTAATTCATCTCACAGAGTTACAGCTTTTCCCTCAAGAATCCGTTCGCTAAGAGAATTCTTGTGGAATTTTCAAAGTGATATTTGCAAGCCCATAGAGGGCAATGGTGGAAAAGGAAATATCTTCAGATAAAAACTGGAGAGAAGCTTTCTGAGAAACTGCTTTGTTATCTGTTAATTGATCTCACAGAATTACAGCTTTCCCCTCAAGAGGCCTTTCACTAAGACTGTTCTTGTTTAATTTCCAAAGTGATATTTGGGAGCCCATAGAGGACAATGGTGAAAATGGAAATATCTTCAGTTAAAAACTGAAAAGAAGCTTTCTGAGAAACTGCTCTCTTGTCTGTTAATTCTTGTCGCAGAGTTACAGCTTTCCCCTCAAGAAACCTTTCGCTAACACTGTTCTTGTGGAATTTTCAAAGTGATATTTGGAAGCCCACGATGGCTATGTTGAAAATGAAATATCCTAAGATAAAACTGAAAAGAATCTTTCTGAGAATCTGCTCTCTGTTCTCGTAATTCACCTCAAAGAGTTTCTGCTTTCCCATCAAGAAGACTTTCGCTAAGACTGTTCTTGTGGAATTTGCAAAGAGATATTTGGAAGCCCATAGAGGCAATCTTGAAATAGTAAATATCTTCAGTTAAAATCTGAAAAGAAGCTTTCTGAGAAACTGCACTCTGTTCCGTTAATTCATCTCACAGAGAAACATCTTTCCCTCAAGAAGCCTTTCGCTAAGACTGTTCTTGTGGAATTGGCAAAGTGATATTTGGAAGCCCCTAGACGGCTATGGTGAAAAAGGAAATATCCTAAGATAAAAACTGAAAAGAAGCTTTCTGAGAAACTGCTCTCTGTTCTGTTAAATCATCTGACAGAGTTACATCTTTCCCCTAAAGAAGCCTTTCGCTAAGACTGTTCATGTGGAATTTAAAAAATGATATTTGGAAGCCCATTGACGGCAATGGTGAAAAACGAAATATCTTCAGTTAAAAACTGGAAAGAAGCTTTCTGAGAAACTGCTTTGTGTTCTGTTAATTCATCTCACGAAGTTACAGCTTTCCCCACAAGAATCCATTCGCTAAGACTATTCTTGTGGAATTTGCAAAGTGATACTTGCAAGCCCATAGAGGGCTATGGTGAAAAAGGAATTATCCTAAGGTATAAACTAAAAAGAAGCTGTCAGAGAAACTGCTCTCTGTTCTGTTAATTCTTCTCACAGAGTTACAGATTTCCCATCAAGAAGCCTTTCGCTAAGACTGTTCTTTTGGCATTAGGAAAGTGATATTTGGAAGCCCAAAGAGGGCAACGGTGAAAAAGGAAATATCTTCAGTGAAAAACTGGAAAGAAACTTTCTGAGAAACAGCACCCTGTTCTGTTAATTCATCTCACAGAGTTACAGCTTTCCCCTGAAGAAGCCTTTCGCTAAGACTGTTCTTGTGGAGTTTGCAAAGTGATATTTGGAAGCCAATAGAGGTCTAAGGTGAAAAGGAAATATCCTAAGATAAAACTGAAAAGAAGGTTTCAGAAAAACTGCTCTCTGTTCTGTTAATTCATCTCACAGTGTTACAGCTTTCCCACCAAGAAGCCTTTCGTTAAGACTGTTCTTGTGGAATTTGCAATGTGATATTTGGAAGCCCATAGAGGGCAATGGTGAAAAAGGAATATATTCCATTAAAAACTGGAAACAAGCTTTCTGAGAAACTAATTTGTGTTCTGTTAATTCTTCTCAGAGTTACAGCTTTCCCCTCAAGAAGTCTTTCGCTAAGACTGTTCTTTTGGAATTTGGAAGGTGATGTCTGGAAGCCCAAAGAGAGCAATGGTGAAAAAAGCAATATCTTCAGTTAATAACTGGAAACAAGCTTTCTGAGAAACTAGTTTGTGTTCTGTTAATTCACCTCACAGAGTTGCAGCTTGCCCCTCAAGAAGCCTTTCGCTAAGACTGTTCTTGTGGAGTATGCAAAGTGATATTTGGAAGCCTATAGAGGTCTAAGGTGAGAAAGGAAATATCCTAAGATAAAAACTGAAAAGAAAGTTTCTGAAAAACTGCTTTGTGTTCTGTTAGTTCATCTCACAGAGTTACAGCATTCCCCTCAAGAAGCCTTTCGCTAAGACTGTTCTTGTGGAATTTGGAAAGTGATATTTGGAAGCCCATAGAAGGCAATGGTGAAAAAGGAAGTATCTTCAGTTAAAAACTGAAAAGAAGCTTCCTGAGAAACTGCTCTCTGTTCTCTTAATTCATCTCATAGAGTTACAGCTTTCCCACTAAGAGGCCTTTCGCTAAGACTGTTCTTGTGGAATTTGGAACGTGATATTTGGAATCTCATAGAGGGCAAATGTGAAAAAGGAAATATCTTCAGTTAATAACTTGAAAGAAGCTTTCTGCAAAACCACTTTGTGTTCTCTTAATTCTTCTCACAGAGTTACAGCTTTCCCCTAAAGAAGCCTTTCACTAAGACTGTTCTTGTGGAATTTGCAAAGTGATATTTGGAGCCCATAGAGGGCAACGGTGAAAAATATCTTCAGTTAAAAACTGGAAAGAAGCTTTCTGAGAAACTACTTTGTGTTCTGTTAAATCTTCTCACAGAGTTACAGCTTTCCCCTGAAGAAGCCTTTCGCTAAGACTGTTCTTCTGGCGTTTGGAAAGTGATATTTGGAAACCCTTAGAGATCATTGGTGAAAAAGGCAATATCTTCAGTTAAAACCTGGAAAGAAGCTTTCTGAGAAACTGCTTTGTGTTCTGTTAATTCATCTCACAGAGTTACAGCTTTTCCCTCAAGATTCCTTTCGCTAAGTCTTTTCTTGTGGAATTTGAAAAATGATATTTGGAGCCCATAAAGGGCAACGGTGAAAAAGGAAATATCTTCAGTTAAAAACTGGAAAGAAGCTTTCTGAGAAACTGCTTTGTGTTCTGTTAATTCATCTCACAGAGTTACAGCTTTTCCCTCAAGAATCCGTTCGCTAAGAGAATTCTTGTGGAATTTTCAAAGTGATATTTGCAAGCCCATAGAGGGCAATGGTGGAAAAGGAAATATCTTCAGATAAAAACTGGAGAGAAGCTTTCTGAGAAACTGCTTTGTTATCTGTTAATTGATCTCACAGAATTACAGCTTTCCCCTCAAGAGGCCTTTCACTAAGACTGTTCTTGTTTAATTTCCAAAGTGATATTTGGAGCCCATAGAGGACAATGGTGAAAATGGAAATATCTTCAGTTAAAAACTGAAAAGAAGCTTTCTGAGAAACTGCTCTCTTGTCTGTTAATTCTTGTCGCAGAGTTACAGCTTTCCCCTCAAGAAACCTTTCGCTAACACTGTTCTTGTGGAATTTTCAAAGTGATATTTGGAAGCCCACGATGGCTATGTTGAAAAATGAAATATCCTAAGATAAAAACTGAAAAGAATCTTTCTGAGAATCTGCTCTCTGTTCTCGTAATTCACCTCAAAGAGTTTCTGCTTTCCCATCAAGAAGACTTTCGCTAAGACTGTTCTTGTGGAATTTGCAAAGAGATATTTGGAAGCCCATAGAGGCAATCTTGAAATAGTAAATATCTTCAGTTAAAATCTGAAAAGAAGCTTTCTGAGAAACTGCACTCTGTTCCGTTAATTCATCTCACAGAGAAACATCTTTCCCCTCAAGAAGCCTTTCGCTAAGACTGTTCTTGTGGAATTGGCAAAGTGATATTTGGAAGCCCCTAGACGGCTATGGTGAAAAAGGAAATATCCTAAGATAAAAACTGAAAAGAAGCTTTCTGAGAAACTGCTCTCTGTTCTGTTAATTCATCTCACAGAGTTACATCTTTCCCTAAAGAAGCCTTTCACTAAGACTGTTCTTGTGGAATTTGCAAAGTGATATTGGAAGCCCATAGAGGGCAACGGTGAAAAAGGAAATATCTTCAGTTAAAAACTGGAAAGAAGCTTTCTGAGAAACTACTTTGTGTTCTGTTAAATCTTCTCACAGAGTTACAGCTTTCCCCTGAAGAAGCCTTTCGCTAAGACTGTTCTTCTGGCGTTTGGAAAGTGATATTTGGAAACCCTTAGAGATCATTGGTGAAAAAGGCAATATCTTCAGTTAAAACCTGGAAAGAAGCTTTCTGAGAAACTGCTTTGTGTTCTGTTAATTCATCTCACAGAGTTACAGCTTTCCTCAAGATTCCTTTCGCTAAGTCTTTTCTTGTGGAATTTGAAAAATGATATTTGGAAGCCCATAGAGGGCAATGGTGAAAAAGGAAATATCTTCAGTTAAAAACTGGAAAGAAGCTTTCTGAGAAACTGCTTTGTGTTCTGTTAATTCATCTCACAGAATTACAGCTTTCCCATCAAGAAGCCTTTCGCTAAGACTGTTCTTGTGGAATTTGAAAAGTGATATTTGGAAGCCCATAGAGGCTATGGTGAAAAAGGAAATATCCTAACATAAAAAGTGAAAAGAAGCTTTCTGAGAAACTGCTCTCTGTTTTCTTAATTCTTCTCACAGAGTTACAGCTTTCCCATCAAGAAGCCTTTCGCTAAGACTGTTCTTTTGGAATTGCAAAGTGATATTTGGAAGCCCAAAGAGGGCAACGGTGAAAAGGAAATATCTTCAGTGAAAAACTGGAAAGAAACTTTCTGAGAAACAGCACTCTGTTCTGTTAATTCATCTCACAGAGTTACAGCTTTCCCTCAAGAAGCCTTTCGCTAAGACTGTTCTTGTGGAGTTTGCAAAGTGATATTTGGAAGCCAATAGAGGTCTAAGGTGAAAAGGAAATATCTTCAGTTAAAACTGAAAAGAAGGTTTCAGAAAACTGCTCTGTGTTCTGTTAATTCATCTCACAGAGTTACAGCTTTCCCACCAAGAAGCCTTTCGTTAAGACTGTTCTTGTGGAATTTGCAAGTGATATTTGGAAGCCCATAGAGGCAATGGTGAAAAGGAAATATATTCCATTAAAACTGGAAACAAGCTTTCTGAGAAACTGCTTTGTGTTCTGTTAATTCATCTCACAGAGTTACAGCTTTCCCTCAAGAAGCCTTTCGCTAAGACTGTTCTTGTGGAATTTGCAAAGTGATATTTGGAAGCCCATAGAGGGCAATGGTGAAAAAGCAATATCTTCAGTTAAAAACTGGAAAGAAGCTTTCTGAGAAACTGTTTGTGTTCTGTTAATTCATCTCACAGAGTTACAGCTTGCCTCAAGAAGCCTTTCGCTAAGACTGTTCTTGTGGAGTATGATATTTGGAAGCCTATAGAGGTCTAAGGTGAGAAAATATCCTAAGATAAAAACTGAAAAGAAAGTTTCTGAAAAACTGCTTTGTGTTCTGTTAGTTCATCTCACAGAGTTACAGCATTCCCTCAAGAAGCCTTTCGCTAAGACTGTTCTTGTGGAATTTGGAAAGTGATATTTGGAAGCCCATAGAAGGCAATGGTGAAAAAGGAAGTATCTTCAGTTAAAAACTGAAAAGAAGCTTCCTGAGAAACTGCTCTCTGTTCTCTTAATTCATCTCATAGAGTTACAGCTTTCCCACTAAGAGGCCTTTCGCTAAGACTGTTCTTGTGGAATTTGGAACGTGATATTTGGAATCTCATAGAGGGCAAATGTGAAATATCTTCAGTTAATAACTTGAAAGAAGCTTTCTGCAAAACCACTTTGTGTTCTCTTAATTCTTCTCACAGAGTTACAGCTTTCCCCTAAAGAAGCCTTTCACTAAGACTGTTCTTGTGGAATTTGCAAAGTGATATTGGAAGCCCATAGAGGGCAACGGTGAAAAAGGAAATATCTTCAGTTAAAAACTGGAAAGAAGCTTTCTGAGAAACTACTTTGTGTTCTGTTAAATCTTCTCACAGAGTTACAGCTTTCCCCTGAAGAAGCCTTTCGCTAAGACTGTTCTTCTGGCGTTTGGAAAGTGATATTTGGAAACCCTTAGAGATCATTGGTGAAAAAGGCAATATCTTCAGTTAAAACCTGGAAAGAAGCTTTCTGAGAAACTGCTTTGTGTTCTGTTAATTCATCTCACAGAGTTACAGCTTTCCTCAAGATTCCTTTCGCTAAGTCTTTTCTTGTGGAATTTGAAAATGATATTTGGAGCCCATAAAGGGCAACGGTGAAAAGGAAATATCTTCAGTTAAAAACTGGAAAGAAGCTTTCTGAGAAACTGCTTTGTGTTCTGTTAATTCATCTCACAGAGTTACAGCTTTTCCCTCAAGAATCCGTTCGCTAAGAGAATTCTTGTGGAATTTTCAAAGTGATATTTGCAAGCCCATAGAGGGCAATGGTGGAAAAGGAAATATCTTCAGATAAAAACTGGAGAGAAGCTTTCTGAGAAACTGCTTTGTTATCTGTTAATTGATCTCACAGAATTACAGCTTTCCCCTCAAGAGGCCTTTCACTAAGACTGTTCTTGTTTAATTTCCAAAGTGATATTTGGGAGCCCATAGAGGACAATGGTGAAAATGGAAATATCTTCAGTTAAAAACTGAAAAGAAGCTTTCTGAGAAACTGCTCTCTTGTCTGTTAATTCTTGTCGCAGAGTTACAGCTTTCCCCTCAAGAAACCTTTCGCTAAGACTGTTCTTGTGGAATTTGAAAGTGATATTTGGAAGCCCATAGAGGGCAATGGTGAAAAGGAAATATCTTCAGATAAAAACTGAAAAGAAGCTTTCTGAGAAACTGCTTTGTTATCTGTTAATTGATCTCACAGAATTACAGCTTTCCTCAAGAAGCCTTTCGCTAAGACTGTTCTTGTGGAATTTGCAAAGTGATATTTGGAAGCCCATAGAGGGCAATGGTGAAAAGGAAATATCTTCAGTTAAAAACTGAAAAGAAGCTTTCTGAGAAACTGCTTTGTGTTCTGTTAATTCATCTCACAGAGTTACAGCTTTCCCTCAAGAAGCCTTTCGCTAAGACTGTTCTTGTGGAATTTTCAAAGTGATATTTGGAAGCCCATAGAGGCAATGGTGAAAAAGCAATATCTTCAGTTAAAAACTGAAAAGCTTTCTGAGAAACTGCTCTCTGTTCTGTTAATTCATCTCACAGAGTTACAGCTTTCCTCAAGAAGCCTTTCGCTAAGACTGTTCTTGTGGAATTTGCAAAGTGATATTTGGAAGCCCATAGAGGCAATGGTGAAAAAGCAATATCTTCAGTTAAAAACTGAAAAGAAGCTTTCTGAGAAACTGCTTTGTGTTCTGTTAATTCATCTCACAGAGTTACAGCTTTCCCTCAAGAAGCCTTTCGCTAAGACTGTTCTTGTGGAATTTGCAAAGTGATATTTGGAAGCCCATAGAGGCAATGGTGAAAAGGAAATATCTTCAGTTAAAAACTGAAAAGAAGCTTTCTGAGAAACTGCTTTGTGTTCTGTTAATTCATCTCACAGAGTTACAGCTTTCCCTCAAGAAGCCTTTCGCTAAGACTGTTCTTGTGGAATTTGCAAAGTGATATTTGGAAGCCTATAGAGGCAATGGTGAAAAGGAAATATCTTCAGTTAAAAACTGGAAAGAAGCTTTCTGAAAAACTGCTTTGTGTTCTGTTAATTCATCTCACAGAGTTACAGCTTTCCCTCAAGAAGCCTTTCGCTAAGACTGTTCTTGTGGAATTTGAAAGTGATATTTGGAAGCCCATAGAGGCAATGGTGAAAAGGAAATATCTTCAGTTAAAAACTGAAAAGAAGCTTTCTGAGAAACTGCTCTGTGTTCTGTTAATTCATCTCATAGAGTTACAGCTTTCCCTCAAGAAGCCTTTCGCTAAGACTGTTCTTGTGGAATTTGAAGTGATATTTGGAAGCCCATAGAGGGCAATGGTGAAAAGGAAATATCTTCAGTTAAAAACTGAAAAGAAGCTTTCTGAGAAACTGCTTTGTGTTCTGTTAATTCATCTCACAGAGTTACAGCTTTTCCCTAAAGAAGCCTTTCACTAAGACTGTTCTTGTGGAATTTGCAAAGTGATATTTGAAGCCCATAGAGGGCAACGGTGAAAAGGAAATATCTTCAGTTAAAAACTGGAAAGAAGCTTTCTGAGAAACTACTTTGTGTTCTGTTAAATCATCTGACAGAGTTACAGCTTTTCCCTGAAGAAGCCTTTCGCTAAGACTGTTCTTGTGGAGTTTGCAAAGTGATATTTGGAAACCCTTAGAGATCATTGGTGAAAAGGCAATATCTTCAGTTAAAACCTGGAAAGAAGCTTTCTGAGAAACTGCTTTGTGTTCTGTTAATTCATCTCACAGAGTTACAGCTTTCCCTCAAGATTCCTTTCGCTAAGTCTTTTCTTGTGGAATTTGAAAGTGATATTTGGAGCCCATAAAGGGCAACGGTGAAAAGGAAATATCTTCAGTTAAAAACTGGAAAGAAGCTTTCTGAGAAACTGCTTTGTGTTCTGTTAATTCATCTCACAGAGTTACAGCTTTCCTCAAGAAGCCTTTCGCTAAGACTATTCTTGTGGAATTTTCAAAGTGATATTTGCAAGCCCATAGAGGCAATGGTGAAAAGGAAATATCTTCAGATAAAACTGGAAAGAAGCTTTCTGAGAAACTGCTTTGTTATCTGTTAATTGATCTCACAGAATTACAGCTTTCCCCTCAAGAGGCCTTTCACTAAGACTGTTCTTGTTTAATTTCCAAAGTGATATTTGGGAGCCCATAGAGGACAATGGTGAAAATGGAAATATCTTCAGTTAAAAACTGAAAAGAAGCTTTCTGAGAAACTGCTCTCTTGTCTGTTAATTCTTGTCGCAGAGTTACAGCTTTCCCCTCAAGAAACCTTTCGCTAACACTGTTCTTGTGGAATTTTCAAAGTGATATTTGGAAGCCCACGATGGCTATGTTGAAAAATGAAATATCCTAAGATAAAAACTGAAAAGAATCTTTCTGAGAATCTGCTCTCTGTTCTCGTAATTCACCTCAAAGAGTTTCTGCTTTCCCATCAAGAAGACTTTCGCTAAGACTGTTCTTGTGGAATTTGCAAAGAGATATTTGGAAGCCCATAGAGGCAATCTTGAAATAGTAAATATCTTCAGTTAAAATCTGAAAAGAAGCTTTCTGAGAAACTGCACTCTGTTCCGTTAATTCATCTCACAGAGAAACATCTTTCCCCTCAAGAAGCCTTTCGCTAAGACTGTTCTTGTGGAATTGGCAAAGTGATATTTGGAAGCCCCTAGACGGCTATGGTGAAAAAGGAAATATCCTAAGATAAAAACTGAAAAGAAGCTTTCTGAGAAACTGCTCTCTGTTCTGTTAAATCATCTGACAGAGTTACATCTTTCCCCTAAAGAAGCCTTTCGCTAAGACTGTTCATGTGGAATTTAAAAAATGATATTTGGAAGCCCATTGACGGCAATGGTGAAAAACGAAATATCTTCAGTTAAAAACTGGAAAGAAGCTTTCTGAGAAACTGCTTTGTGTTCTGTTAATTCATCTCACGAAGTTACAGCTTTCCCCACAAGAATCCATTCGCTAAGACTATTCTTGTGGAATTTGCAAAGTGATATTGGAAGCCCATAGAGGGCTATGGTGAAAAAGGAATTATCCTAAGGTATAAACTAAAAAGAAGCTTTCAGAGAAACTGCTCTCTGTTCTGTTAATTCTTCTCACAGAGTTACAGATTTCCCATCAAGAAGCCTTTCGCTAAGACTGTTCTTTTGGCATTAGGAAAGTGATATTTGGAAGCCCAAAGAGGGCAACGGTGAAAAAGGAAATATCTTCAGTGAAAAACTGGAAAGAAACTTTCTGAGAAACAGCACCCTGTTCTGTTAATTCATCTCACAGAGTTACAGCTTTCCCCTCAAGAAGCCTTTCGCTAAGACTGTTCTTGTGGAGTTTGCAAAGTGATATTTGGAAGCCAATAGAGGTCTAAGGTGAAAAAGGAAATATCCTAAGATAAAAACTGAAAAGAAGGTTTCAGAAAAACTGCTCTCTGTTCTGTTAATTCATCTCACAGTGTTACAGCTTTCCCATCAAGAAGCCTTTCGTTAAGACTGTTCTTGTGGAATTTGCAAGTGATATTTGGAAGCCCATAGAGGCTATGGTGAAAAGGAAATATATTCCATTAAAAACTGGAAACAAGCTTTCTGAGAAACTAATTTGTGTTCTGTTAATTCATCTCACAGAGTTACAGCTTTCCCCTCAAGAAGCCTTTCGCTAAGACTGTTCTTGTGGAATTTGAAAGTGATATTTGGAAGCCCATAGAGGGCAATGGTGAAAAAGGAAATATCTTCAGTTCAAAACTGGAAAGAAGCTTTCGGGGAAACTACTCTGTGTTCCGTAAATTCATGTCACAGAGTTACAGCTTTCCCCTCAAGAAGCCTTTCGCTAAGACTGTTCTTGTGGAATCTGCAAAGGGATATTTGGAAACCCATAGAAGGCAAGGGTGAAAAAGGAAATATCTTCAGTTAAAAAGGGAAAGGAGGTTTCTGAGAAACTGCTTTGTGTTCTGTTAATTCATCTCACAGAGTTACAGCTTTCCCCTCAAGAAGCCTTTCGCTAAGACTGTTCTTGTGGAATTTGGAAAGTGATATTTGGAAGCCCATAGAGGGCAATGGTGAAAAGGAAATATCTTCAGTTAAAACTGAAAAGCATCTTTCTGAGAAACTGTTCTCTTGTCTGTTAATTCTTGTCACAGAGTTACAGCTTTCCCCTTAAGAAGCCTTTCGCTAACACTGTTCTAGTTGTATTTGTAAAGTGATATTTGGAAGCCCCTAGATGGTATGGTGAAAAAGGAAATATCCTAAGATAAAAACTGAAAAGAAGCTTTCTGAGAAACTGCTCTCTGTTCTGTTAAATCATCTGACAGAGTTACAGCTTTCCCCTAAAGAAGCCTTTCGCTAAGACTGTACATGTGGAATTTGAAAAATGATATTTGGAAGCCCATTGAGGGCAATGCCGAAAAACGAAATATCTTCAGTTAAAAACTGGAAAGAAGCTTTCTGAGAAACTGCTTTGTGTTCTGTTAATTCATCTCACGAAGTTACAGCTTTCCCCACAAGAATCCATTCGCTAAGACTATTCTTGTGGAATTTGCAAAGTGATACTTGCAAGCCCATAGAGGGCTATGGTGAAAAAGGAATTATCCTAAGATATAAACTAAAAAGAAGCTTTCAGAGAAACTGCTCTCTGTTCTGTTAATTCTTCTCACAGAGTTACAGATTTCCCATCAAGAAGCCTTTCGCTAAGACTGTTCTTTTGGAATTAGGAAAGTGATATTTGGAAGCCCAAAGAGGGCAATGGTGAAAAAGGAAATATCTTCAGTGAAAAACTGGAAAGAAACTTTCTGAGAAACAGCACTCTGTTCTGTTAATTCATTTCACAGAGTTACAGCTTTCCCCTGAAGAAGCCTTTCGCTAAGACTGTTCTTGTGGAGTTTGCAAAGTGATATTTGGAAGCCAATAGAGGTCTAAGGTGAAAAAGGAAATATCCTAAGATAAAAACTGAAAAGAAGGTTTCAGAAAAACTGCTCTCTGTTCTGTTAATTCATCTCACAGTGTTACAGCTTTCCCATCAAGAAGCCTTTCGTTAAGACTGTTCTTGTGGAATTTGCAATGTGATATTTGGAAGCCCATAGAGGGCAATGGTGAAAAAGGAAATATATTCCATTAAAAACTGGAAACAAGCTTTCTGAGAAACTAATTTGTGTTCTGTTAATTCTTCTCAGAGTTACAGCTTTCCCCTCAAGAAGTCTTTCGCTAAGACTGTTCTTTTGGAATTTGGAAGGTGATGTCTGGAAGCCCAAAGAGAGCAATGGTGAAAAAAGCAATATCTTCAGTTAATAACTGGAAACAAGCTTTCTGAGAAACTAGTTTGTGTTCTGTTAATTCACCTCACAGAGTTGCAGCTTGCCCCTCAAGAAGCCTTTCGCTAAGACTGTTCTTGTGGAGTATGCAAAGTGATATTTGGAAGCCTATAGAGGTCTAAGGTGAGAAAGGAAATATCCTAAGATAAAAACTGAAAAGAAAGTTTCTGAAAAACTGCTTTGTGTTCTGTTAGTTCATCTCACAGAGTTACAGCATTCCCCTCAAGAAGCCTTTCGCTAAGACTGTTCTTGTGGAATTTGGAAAGTGATTTTTAGAAGCTCATAGAAGTCAACGGTGAAAAAGGAAATATCTTCAGTTAAAAACTGAAAAGCATCTTTCTGAGAAACTGCTCTCTTGTCTGTTAATTCTTGTCGCAGAGTTACAGCTTTCCCCTCAAGAAGCCTTTCGCTAACACTGTTCTAGTTGTATTTGTAAAGTGATATTTGGAAGCCCTTAGAGGGCAATGGTGAAACAGGAAATATCTTCAGTTAAAACCTGGAAAGAAGGTTTCTGAAAACTATTTTGTGTTCTGTTAATTCTCGTAGAGTTACAGATTTCCCCTCAAAAAGCCTTTTGCTAAGACTGTTCTTGTGAAATTTGCAATGTGTTATTTGGAAGCCCATAGAGGGCTACGGTGAAAAAGGAAATATCCTAAGATAAAAACTGAAAAAGAAGCTTTCTGAGAAACTGCTGTGTGTTCTGTTAATTCATCTCACAGAGTTACAGATTTTACCTCAAGAAGACTTTCACTAAGACTGTTCTTCTGGAATTTGCAAAGTGATATTTGGAAGCCCATAGAGGGCAATGGTGAAACAGGACATATCTTCAGTTAAAAACTGAAAAGAAGCTTTCTGAGAAACTGCTTTGTGTTCTGTTAATTCATCTCACAGAATTACAGTTTTCCCTTAAGAAGCCTTTCACTAAGACTGTTCTTGTGGAATTTGCAAACCGATATTTGGAAGCCCATAGAATACAATAATGAAAAAGGAAATATCTTCAGTTAAAACCAGGAAAGAAGCTTTCTGAGAAACTACTTTGTGTTCTGTTAATTCATCTCACAGAGTTACAGCTTTCCCCTCAAGAAGCCTTTCGCTAAGACTGTTCTTGTGGAATTTGCAAAGTGATATTTGGAAGCCCATAGACGGCAATGGTGAAAAAGGAACTATCTTCAGTTAAAAACTGAAAAGAAGCTTTCTGAGAATCTGCACTCTGTTCTATTAATTCATCTCACAGAGTTACAGCTTTCCCTTCAAGAAGCCTTTCGCTAAGACTGTTCTTGTGGAATTTACAAAGTGATATTTGGAAGCCCATGGAGGGCAATAGTGAAAAAGAAAATATCTTCAGTTACAAACTGAAAAGAAGCTTTCTGAGAAACTGCTCTCTGTTCTCTTAATTCTGGTCGCAGAGTTACAGCTTTCCCCTCAGGAAACGTTTCGCTAAGACTGTTCTTTTGGTATTTGTAAAGTGATATTTGGAAGCCCTTATAGGGCAACGGTGAAACAGGAAATATCTTCAGTTAAAACCTGGAAAGAAGGTTTCTGAGAAACTACTTTGTGTTCTGTTAATTCTCGCAGAGTTACAGAGTTCTCCTCAAATAGCCTTTCGCTAAGACTGTTCTTGTGGAATTCTCAATGTGTTATTTGGAAGCCCATAGAAAGTTATGGTGAAAAAGGAAATATCCTAAGATAAAAACTGAAAAAGAAGCTTTGTGAGAAACTGCTCTCTGTTCTGTTAATTCATCTCACAAAGATACAGCATTCCCATCAAGAAGCCTTTCGCTAAGACTGTTCTAGTGGAATTTAGAAAGTGATATTTGGAAGCCCATAGAGGGCAATGGTGAAAAAGGAAATATCTTCAGTTAAAACCTGGAAAGAAGGTTTCTGAGAAACTACTTTGTGTCCTGTTAATTCATCTCACAGAGTTACAGCTTTCCCCTCAAGAAGCCTTTCGCTAAGACTGTTCTTGTGGAATTTGCAAAGCGATATTTGAAGCCCATAGAATGCAATAATGGAAAAGGAAATATCTTCAGTTATAACCTGGAAAGAAGCTTTCTGAGAAACTACTTTGTGTTCTGTTAATTCATCTCACAGAGTTACAGCTTTCCCCTCAAGAAGCCTTTCGCTAAGACTGTTCTTGTGGAATTTGCAGAGTGATAATTGAAAGCCCATAGAGGGCAATGGTGAAAAAGGAATTATATTCAGTTAAAAACTGAAAAGAAGCTTTCTGAGAATCCGCACCCTGTTCTATTAATTCATCTCACAGAGTTACCTCTTTCCTCTCAAGAAGAATTTCGCTAAGACTGTTCCTGTGGAATTTGCAATGTGATACTTCGAAGCCCCTAGTGGTCTATGGTGAAAAAGGAAATATCCTAAGATAAACCTGAAAAGAAGGTGTCTGAGAAACTGCTGTCTGTTCTGTTAATTCATCTCACAGAGTTACAGCTTTCACATCAAGTAGCCTTTCGCTAAGACTGTTCTTGTGGAATTTGCAAACTGATATTTGGAATCCCGTAGAGGGCATTGGTGAAAAAGGAAATATCTTCAGTTAAAAACTGAAAAGAAGCTTTAGAGAAACTGCTCTCTTTTCTGTTAATTCTTGTCGCAGACTTACAGCTTTCCTCTCAAGAAGCCTTTCGCTAAGACTGTTCTTGTGGTATTTGTAAAGTGATATTTGGAAGCCCTTAGATGGCAATGGTGAAACAGGAAATATCTTCAGTTAAAACCTGGAAAGAAGGTTTCTGAGAAACTATTTCGTGTTCTGTTAATTCTCGCAGAGTTACAGCTTTTGCCTCAAGAAGCCTTTCGCTGAGGCTGTTCTTGTGGAATTTGCAAAGTGACATTTGGAACCTCTAGAGGGCAATGGTGAAAAAGTAAATATCTTCACTTAAAAACTGAAAAGAAGCTTTCTGAGAAACTGCTCTCTGTTCTGTTAATTCATCTCATACAGTTACAGCTTTCCTTTCAAGAAGCCTTTCGCTAACACAGTTCTTGTGGAATTTGCAAAGCTTTATTTGGAAGCCCAAGAGGGCTATGTTGAAAAAGGAAATATCCTAAGATAAAAACTGAAAAGAAGCTTTCTGAGAAACTGCTCTCTGTTCTGTTAATTCATCTCAAAGAGTTATAACTTTCCCCTCAAGAAGCTTTTCGTTAAAGACTGTTCTTGTGGAATTTGTAAAGTGATTTTTGGGAGACCATAGAGGGCAATGGTGAAAATGCAAATATCTTCAGTTAAAAACTGGAAAGAAGCTTTCTGAGAAACTGCTTTGTGTTCTGTTAATTCATCTCACAGAGTTACAGCTTTCCGCTCAAGAAGCCTTTCACTAAGACTGTTCTTGTGGAATTAACAAAGTGATATTTGGATGCCTATAGAGGGCAATGGTGAAAAAGGAAATATCTTCAGTTAAAAACGGGAAAGAGGCTTTCTGAGAAACTGCTGTCTGGGCTCTTAAATCATCTCACAGAATTACAGCTTTCCCCTCAAGAAGCCTTTCGCTAAGACTGTTCTTGTGGAATTTGCAAAGTGATATTTGGAAGACCATAGAGGGCTAGGGTGAAAAAGGAAATGTCCTAAGATAAAAACTGAAAAGAAGTTTCAGAGAAACTGCTCTCTGTTCTGTTAATTCATCTCACAGTGTTACAGTTTCCCCATCATGAAGCCTTTCGCTAAGACTGTTCTTGTGGAATAAGGAAAGTGATATTTGGGAGCCCATAGAGGCAATGGTGAAAAAGGAAATATCTTCAGTTAAAAACTGGAAAGAAGCTTTGTGAGAAACTGCACTATGTTCTGTTCATTCATCTCATGGATTACAGCATTCCGTTCAAGAAGCCTTTCGCTAAGACTGTTCTTGTGGAGTTTGCCAAGACATATTTGGAAGCCCATAGAGGTCTATGGTGAAAAAGTATATATCTTAAGATAAAAACTGAAAAGAAGTTTTCTGAGAAACTACTTTGTGTTCAGTTAATGGTGAAAAAGGAAATATCTTAGCGAAAGGCTTCTGTGAGAAGAATTAACAGAACACAAAGCAGTTTCCCGGAAAGCTTCATATCACTTCCAAATTCCACAAGAACGGTCTTAGCGAAAGGCTTCTAGAAGGGAAACCTGTAACTCTGTGGGATGAATTAGCAGAACACAAAGCAGTTTATCAGAAAGCTTCTTTCCAGTTTTTAACTGAAGATATTTCCTTTTTCACTATTGCCCTCTATGATCTTTCAAATATCACTTTCCAAATTCCACAGGAACAGTCTTAGTGGAAGGTTTCTTTATGGGAAAGCTGTAACTCTGTGAGGTGAATTTACAGAACAGTGAGCAGTTTCTCTGAAAGATTCTTTTCAGTTTCTGTCTTAGGATATTTCCTTTTTCACCGTAGCCCTCTATGGTCTTCCAAATATCACTTTGCAAATTCGACAAGAACAGTCTTAGCGACCGGCTTCCTGGGGGAAAAGCTGTAACTTTTTGAGATGAATTAACAGAACACAAAGCTGTTTCTCAGAAAGCTTCTTTCCAGTTTTTAACTGAAGATATTTCCTTTTTCACCGTTGCCCTCTATGGGCTTCCAAATATCACTTTTTAAATTCCACTAGAACAGTCTTTGCGAAAGGCGTCTTGAGGGGAAAGCTATAACTCTGTGAGATGAATTAACAGAACAGAGAGCAGTTTCTCAGAAAGCTTCTTTTCAGTTTTTATATTAGAATATTTCCTTTTTCACCATAGACCTCTATGGGCATCCAAATATCACTTTGCAAATTCCACAAGAACAGTCTTAGCGAAGGGATTCTTGAGATGAAAGCATTTACTCTGTGAGATGAATTAACAGAACATAAAGCAGTTTCTCAGAAAGCTTCTTTCCAGTTTTTAACTAAAGATATTTCCTTTTTCACCATAGGCACCTACGGACTTCCAAATATCACTTTCTAAATTCCACAAGAGCAGTCTTAACGAAAAGCTTCTTGATGGGAAAGCTGTAACTCTGTGAGATGAATTAACAGAACACAAAGCAGTTTCTTCAAAAGCTTCTTTTCAGTTTTTATCTTAGTATATTTCCTTTTAAGCCATAGCCCTCTCAGGATTCCAAATATCACTTTGCAAATTCCAAAAGAACAGTCTTAGCGAAAGGCTTTTTGAGGGGAAAGCTGTAACTATGTGAGATGAATTAACAGAACACCAAGCACTTTCTCAGAAAACTTCTTGTCAGTTTTTATACCGGGATATTTCCTTTTTCACCATAGCCCTCTATGGGCTTCCAAATATCACTTTTTAAATTCCACAAGACCAGTCTTAGCGAAAGGCTTCTTTAGGGGAGAGCTGTAACTCTGTGAGATGAATTAAAAGAACACAAAGCAGTTTCTCAGAAAGCTTCTTCGCAGTTTTTATCATACGATATTTTTTTTCACCATAGTCCTCTAAGGGCTTCCAAATATCACTTTGCAAATTCCACAAGAACATTCTCAGCCAAAAGCTTCTTGAGGGAAAAGCTGTAACTCTGTGAGAGGAATAAGCAGAACAGAAAGCACTTTCTGAGAAGGCTTCTTTTCAGTTTTTAACTGAATATATTTCCTCTTTCACCATAGCCCTCTATGGGATTCCAAATATCACTTTTTAAATTCCACAAGAACAGTCTTAGCGAAAGGCTTCTCGAGGGAAAACCTGTAACTCTGTGAGATGAATTAAGAGAACACAAAGCAGTTTCTAAGAAAGCTTCTTTTCGGTTTTTATCTTAGAATTTTTTCTTTTTCACCATAGCCCTCTATGGGCTTCCAAATATCACTTTTTAAATTCGAAAAGAACAGTCTCACTGATAGGCCTCTTGAGGGAAAAGCTGTAACTCTGTGAGATGAGCTAACAGAACATAAAGCAATTTCTCTAAAAGATTCTTTCCTGTTTTTAACTGAAGATATTTCCTTTTTCACCATAGGCCTCTACGGACTACCAAATATCACTTTGCAAATTCCACCAGAACAGTCTTAGCGAAAGGCTTCTTGAGGGGAAAGCTGTAACTCTGGGAGATGAATTAGCAGAACACAAAGCAGTTTCTCAGAAAGCTTCTTTTCAGTGTTTATCTTAAGATATTTTTTTCACCATAGCCCTCTATGGGCTTCAAATATCACTTTGCAAATTCTACAAGAACAGTCTTAGCGAAGGGCTTCTTGATGGGAAAGCTGTAACTCTGTGAGATGAAATAACGGAACATAGTGCAGTTTCTCAGAAAGCTTTTTTTCAGTTTTTAACTGAGGATATTTCCTTTTCCGCCTGTGCCTCTATGGGCTTCCAAATATCACTTTCCAAATTCCAAAAGAACAGTCTTGGAAGCCCTTGAGGGCAATGGTGAAAAAGGAAATATCTTCAGTTAAAACTGAAAAGAAGCTTTCTGAGAAACTGCTTTGTGTTCTGTTAATTCATCTCACAGAGTTACAGCTTTCCCTCAAGAAGCCTTTCGCTAAGACTGTTCTTGTGGAATTTGCAAAGTGATATTTGGAAGCCCATAGAGGCTATGGTGAAAAAAATATCTTCAGTTAAAAACTGGAAAGAAGCTTTCTGAGAAACTGCTTTGTGTTCTGTTAATTCATCTCACAGAGTTACAGCTTTCCTCAAGAAGCCTTTCGCTAAGACTGTTCTTGTGGAATTTGAAAGTGATATTTGGAAGCCCATAGAGGCAATGGTGAAAAAGGAAATATCTTCAGTTAAAAACTGAAAAGAAGCTTTCTGAGAATCTTCCTGTTCCAGTTTTCATCTGAAGATATTTCCTTTTCACCATTGCCTCTATGGGCTTCCAAATATCACTTTTAAATTCCACAAGACCAGTCTTAGCGAAAGGCTTCTTGAGGGAAAGCTGTAACTCTGTGAGATGAATTAAAAGAACACAAAGCAGTTTCTCAGAAAGCTTCTTCGCAGTTTTTATCATACGATATTTTTTTCACCATAGTCCTCTAAGGGCTTCCAAATATCACTTTGCAAATTCCACAAGAACATTCTCAGCCAAAAGCTTCTTGAGGAAAGCTGTAACTCTGTGAGAGGAATAAGCAGAACAGAAAGCACTTTCTGAGAAGGCTTCTTTTCAGTTTTTAACTGAATATATTTCCTCTTTCACCATAGCCCTCTATGGGATTCCAAATATCACTTTTTAAATTCCACAAGAACAGTCTTAGCGAAAGGCTTCTCGAGGGAAAACCTGTAACTCTGTGAGATGAATTAAGAGAACACAAAGCAGTTTCTAAGAAAGCTTCTTTTCGGTTTTTATCTTAGAATTTTTTCTTTTTCACCATAGCCCTCTATGGGCTTCCAAATATCACTTTTTAAATTCGAAAAGAACAGTCTCACTGATAGGCCTCTTGAGGGAAAAGCTGTAACTCTGTGAGATGAGCTAACAGAACATAAAGCAATTTCTCTAAAAGATTCTTTCCTGTTTTTAACTGAAGATATTTCCTTTTTCACCATAGGCCTCTACGGACTACCAAATATCACTTTGCAAATTCCACCAGAACAGTCTTAGCGAAAGGCTTCTTGAGGGGAAAGCTGTAACTCTGGGAGATGAATTAGCAGAACACAAAGCAGTTTCTCAGAAAGCTTCTTTTCAGTGTTTATCTTAAGATATTTCCTTTTTCACCATAGCCCTCTATGGGCTTCAAATATCACTTTGCAAATTCTACAAGAACAGTCTTAGCGAAGGGCTTCTTGATGGGAAAGCTGTAACTCTGTGAGATGAAATAACGGAACATAGTGCAGTTTCTCAGAAAGCTTTTTTTCAGTTTTTAACTGAGGATATTTCCTTTTCCGCCTGTGCCCTCTATGGGCTTCCAAATATCACTTTCCAAATTCCAAAAGAACAGTCTTATGGAAAGGCTTCCTGAGGGGAAAGCTGTAACCTTGTGAGATGAATTAACAGAACACAAAGCAGTTTCTCAGAAAGCCTCTTTCCAGTTTTTAACTGAAGATATTTCCTTTTTCACCATTGCCCTCTATGGGCTTCCAAATATCACTTGCCAAATTCCACAAGAAGAGTCTTAGCGAAAGGCTTCTTGATGGGAAAGCTGTAACACTGTGAGATGAATTAACAGAACATAGTGCAGTTTCTCAGAAAACTTTTTTTCAGTTTTTAACTGAGAATACTTGCTTTATCACCATTGCCTCTACAGGTTTCCAAATATCACTTTCCAAATTCCAAAAGAACAGTCTTAGGGAAAGGCTTCTTGAGGGGAAAGCTGTAACCCTGTGAGATGAATTAACAGAACACAAAGCAGTTTCTCAGAAAGCTTCTTTTCAGTTTTAATCTTAGGATATTTCCTCTTCCACCTTAGCCCTCTATGGGATTCCAAATATCACCGTGCAAATTCCACAGGAACTGTCTTATCGAAAGGTTTCCTGAGGGGACAGTTGTAACTCTGTGAGATGAATTAACAGAACAGAGACCAGTTTCTCAGAAAGCTTCTTTCCAGTTTTTAACTGAAGATATTTCGTTTTTCACCATTGCCGTCAATGGGCTTCCAAATATCACTTTTCAAATTCCACAAGAACAGTCTTTGCGAAAGGCTCCTTGGGGGGAAAGCTGTAACTCTGTGAGACGAATTAACAGAACACAAATCCGTTTCTCAGAAAGTTTCTTTCCAGTTTTTAACTGAAGGTATTTACTTTTTCACCAGAGCCCTCTATGGGCTTCCAAATATGACTTTGCAAATTCCACAAGACCAGTCTTAGCGAACAGCTTCTTGAGGGAAAAGCTGTAACTCTGTGAGATGAATTAACAGAAGGCAAAGCAGTTTCTCAGAAAGCTTCTTTCCAGTTTTTAACTGAAGATATTTACTTTTTCACCAATGCCCTCCAGGGTTTCCAAATATCTCTTTGCAAATTTCACAAGAACTGTCTTAGCGAACGGCTTCTTGAGAGTAAATCTGTAGCTCTGTGAGATGAATTAACAGAACACAAAGCAGATTCTCAGAAAGCTTCTTTCCAGGTTTTAACTGAAGATATTTCCTTTTTCACCATTTCCCTCTATGGGCTTCCTAATATCACTTTCCAAATTCCACAAGAACAGTCTTAGCGCAAGGACTCTTGAGGGGAAAGCTGTAACTCTGTGAGATGAATTAACAAACACAAAGCAGTTTCTCAGAAAGCTTCTTTCCAGTGTTTAACGGAAGATATTTCCTTTTTCACCATAGCCTTCTATGGGCTTTCAAATATCACTTTGCAAATTCCACAAGAACAGTCTTAGCGAAAGGCTTCTTGAGGAGAAATCTGTAACTCTCTGAGATGAATTAACAGAACACGAAGCAGTTTCTCAGAAAGTTTTTTCCCAGTTTTTAACGGAAGATATTTCCTTTTTCAACATTGCCCTCTAGGGCCTTCCAAATATCACTTTGCAAATTCCACAAGAACAGCCTTAACGAAAGGCTTCTTGAAGGGAAAGTTGTAACCCTGAGAGATGAATTAGCAGAACACAAAGCAATTTCTCAGAAAGCTTCTTTCAAGTTTTTAGTGGAAGATATTTCCTTTTTCACCATAGCCCTCAAACGGCTTCCAATATCACTTTGCAAATTCCACAAGAACAGTCTTAGCGAAAGGCTCCTTGAGGGGAAATCTGTAACTCTCTGAGATGAATTAACAGAACACAAAGCAGTTTCTCTGAAAGCTTCTTTCCAGTTTTTAACGGAAGATATTTGCTTTTTCACCATAGCCCTCTATGGGCTTCCAAATATCACTTTCCAAATTCCACAAGAACAGCCTAAGCGAAAGGCTTCTTGAAGGGAAAGCTGTAACCCTCTGAGATGAAACAACAGAAGACAAATCAGTTTCTCAGAAAGCTTCTTTCCAGTTTTTAACTGAAGATATTTCCTTTTTCACCATAGCGCTCTATGGGATTCCAAATATCACATTGCAAATTCCACAAGAACAGTCTTAGCGAAAGGCTTCTTGAGGGGAAAGCTGTAACTCTGTGATATGATTTAACAGAACACAAAGCAGTTTCTCAGAAAGCTTCTTTCCAGTTTTAACGGAAGATATTTTCTTTTCACCATAGCTGTCAATGAGCTTCCAAATATCACTTTCAAAATTGCACAGGAACAGCCTTACCGAAAGGCGTCTTGAAGGGAAAGCTGTAACTCTGTGAGATGAATTAGCAGAACACAAAGCAGTTTCTCAGAAAGCTTCTTTCCAGTTTTTAACGGAAGATATTTTCTTTTTCACCATAGCCCTCTCTCGGCTTCCAATGTCACTTTGCAAATTCCACAAAGACAGTCTTAGCGAAAGGCTTCTTGAAGGGAAAGCTGTATCTCTGTGAGATGAATTAACTGACTTCAAAGCAGTTTCTCTGAAAGCTTTTTTACAGTTTTAAATGAAGATATTTCCTTTTTCACCATAGCCCTCTTGGGCTTCCAAATATCACTTTGGAAATTCCACAAGAACAGTCTTAGCGAAAGGACTCTTGAGGGGAAAGCTGTAACACTGTCAAATGAATTAACAAACAGAAAGCAGTTTCTCAGAAAGCTTCTTTTCAGTTTTTAACGGAAGATATTTCCTTTTTCACCGTAGCCCTCTATGGGCTTTCAAATATCACTTTGCAAATTCCACAAGAACAGCCTTAACGAAAGACTTCTTGAAGGGAAAGATGTAACTATTTGAGATGAATTAACAGAACACAAAGCAGTTTCTCAGAAAGTTTCTTTCCAGTTTTTAACGTAAGATATTTCCTTTTTCACCATAGCCCTCTTTCGGCTTCCAATATCATTTTTCAAATTCCAAAAGAACAGTTTTAGCTAGAGGCTTCTTGAGGTTAAAGCTGTAACTCTCTGAGAAGAATTAACAGAACACAAAGCAGTTTCTCAGAAAGCTTCTTTCCAGTATATAAATGAAGATATTTCCTATTTCACCATAGCCTTCTATGGGCTTCCAAATATCACTTTCTATATTCCACAAGAACAGCCTTAGCGAAAGGCTTCTTGAGGGGAAAGCTGTAACTCTGTGAGATGAATTAACAGAACACAAAGCAGTTTCTCTGAAAATTTTTTCCAGTTTTTACGGAAGATATTTTCTTTTCACCATAGCCCTCTATGGGCTTCCAAATATCACTTTGCAAATTCAACAAGAACAGTCTTAGCGAAAGGACTCTTGAGGAAAGCTGTAACTCTGAGAGATGAATTAACAGAACAAAAGCAGTTTCTCACACAGCTTCTTTCCAGTTTTTAACTGAAGATATTTCCTTTTTCACCATAGCCCTCTATGGGCTTGAAAATATCACTTTGCAAATTCCACAAGAACAGCCTTAGCGAAAGGCTTCTGAAAGGAAAGCTGTAACTCTGTGAGAAGAATTCACAGAACACAAAGCAGTTTCTCAGAAAGCTTTTTTCCAGTTTTTAACTGAAGATATTTCCTTTTTCACCATAGCCCTCCATAGGCTTCCAAATATCACTTTTCAAATTCCACAAGAGCAGTCTTAGCGAAAGGCTTCTTAAAGGGAAAGCTGTAACTCTGTGAGATGAATTAACAGAACACAGTGCAGTTTCACAGAAAGCTTCTTTTCAGTTTTTAACTGAATATATTTCCATTATCACCAGTGCCCTCTACAGGCATCCAAATGACACTTTTCAAATTCCACAAGAACAGTCTTAGTGAAAGACTTCTTGATGGGAAAGCTGTAACTCTGTGAGATGAATTAACAGAACACAAAGCAGTTTCTCAGAAAGTTTCTTTCCAGGTTTTAACTTAAGATATTTCCTTTTTCTCCATTGCCCTATATGGGCTTCCAAATATCACTTTACGATTTCCACAAGAACAGTCTTAGCGAAAGGCATCTTGACAGGAAAGCTGGAACTCTGTGAGAAGAATTAACAGAACAGAATGCAGTTTCTCAGAAAGCTTCTTTTCAGTTTTTAACTGAAGATATTTCCTTTTTCACCATTGCCCTCTATGGGCGTCAAAATATCACTTTGCAAATCACAACAAAAACTCTTAGTCAAAGGCTTTTGATGTGAAAGCTGTAACTCTGTGAGGTGAATTAACAGAACAGAGAGCAGTTTCTCAGAAAGCTTCTTTTCAGTTTTTATCTTAGGATAATTCCTCTTTCACCATAGCCCTCTATGGGCTTCCAAATATCACTTTGCAAATTCCACAAGAACAGTCTTAGCGAAAGGCTTCTTGAGGTGAAAGGTGTAGCTCTGTGAGAAGAATTAACAGAACACAAGCAGTTTCTCAGAAAGCTTCTTTCCAGGTTTTAACTCAAGATTTTCTTTTTCCACATTGCCCTCTATGGGCTTCCAAATATCACTTTAGAAATACCACAAGAACAGTCTTAGCGAATGGTTGCTTGAGTGGAAAGCTGTAACTCTGTGAGATGAATTAACAGAACTCAAAGCAGTTTCTCAGAAAACTTCTTTCCAGTTTTTAACTGCAGATATTTCCTTTTTCACCAGAGCCCTCTATGGTCTTCCAAATACCACTTTACAAATTCCACAGGAACAGTCTTAGGGAAAGGTTTCTTGAGGAGAAAGCTGTAACTCTGTAAGATGAATTAACAGAACACAAAGCAGTTTCTCAGAAAGCTTCTTTCCAGTTTTTAACCGAAGATATTTCCTTTTTCACCATTGCCATCTATGGGCTTCCAAATTTCACTTTACGAACTGCACAAGAACAGTCTTAGCGAAAGGCTTCTAGAGAGGAAAGCTGTAAATCTGTCAGAAGAATTAACAGAACTCAAAGTAGTTTCTCAGAAAGGTTGTTTCCAGTTTTTAACTGAAGATATTTCCTTTTTCACCACTGCCCTCTATGGGCTTCCAAATATCACTTTATAAATACCACAAGAACAGTCTTAGTGAACGGCTTCTTGAGTGAAAAGCTGTAACTCTGTGAGATGAATTATCAGAACAGAGTGCAGTTTCTCAGAAAGCTTCTTTTCAGTTTTAACTGAAGATATTTCCTTTTTCACTGTCGGCCTCTATGGACTACCAAATATCACTTTGCAAATTCCACCAGAACAGTCTTAGCGAAAGGCTTCTTGAGGGGAAAGCTGTAACTCTGGGAGATGAATTAGCAGAACACAAAGCAGTTTCTCAGAAAGCTTCTTTTCAGTGTTTATCTTAAGATATTTCCTTTTTCACCATAGCCCTCTATGGGCTTCAAATATCACTTTGCAAATTCTACAAGAACAGTCTTAGCGAAGGGCTTCTTGATGGGAAAGCTGTAACTCTGTGAGATGAAATAACGGAACATAGTGCAGTTTCTCAGAAAGCTTTTTTTCAGTTTTTAACTGAGGATATTTCCTTTTCCGCCTGTGCCCTCTATGGGCTTCCAAATATCACTTTCCAAATTCCAAAAGAACAGTCTTATGGAAAGGCTTCCTGAGGGAAAGCTGTAACTCTGGGAGATGAATTAGCAGAACACAAAGCAGTTTCTCAGAAAGCTTCTTTTCAGTGTTTATCTTAAGATATTTCCTTTTTCACCATAGCCCTCTATGGGCTTCAAATATCACTTTGCAAATTCTACAAGAACAGTCTTAGCGAAGGGCTTCTTGATGGGAAAGCTGTAACTCTGTGAGATGAAATAACGGAACATAGTGCAGTTTCTCAGAAAGCTTTTTTCAGTTTTTAACTGAAGATATTTCCTTTTCCGCCTGTGCCTCTATGGGCTTCCAAATATCACTTTCCAAATTCCAAAGAACAGTCTTATGGAAAGGCTTCCTGAGGGGAAAGCTGTAACCTTGTGAGATGAATTAACAGAACACAAAGCAGTTTCTCAGAAAGCCTCTTTCCAGTTTTTAACTGAAGATATTTCCTTTTTCACCATTGCCCTCTATGGGCTTCCAAATATCACTTGCCAAATTCCACAAGAAGAGTCTTAGCGAAAGGCTTCTTGATGGGAAAGCTGTAACACTGTGAGATGAATTAACAGAACATAGTGCAGTTTCTCAGAAAACTTTTTTTCAGTTTTTAACTGAGAATACTTGCTTTATCACCATTGCCCTCTACAGGTTTCCAAATATCACTTTCCAAATTCCAAAAGAACAGTCTTAGGGAAAGGCTTCTTGAGGGGAAAGCTGTAACCCTGTGAGATGAATTAACAGAACACAAAGCAGTTTCTCAGAAAGCTTCTTTTCAGTTTTAATCTTAGGATATTTCCTCTTCCACCTTAGCCCTCTATGGGATTCCAAATATCACCGTGCAAATTCCACAGGAACTGTCTTATCGAAAGGTTTCCTGAGGGGACAGTTGTAACTCTGTGAGATGAATTAACAGAACAGAGACCAGTTTCTCAGAAAGCTTCTTTCCAGTTTTTAACTGAAGATATTTCGTTTTTCACCATTGCCGTCAATGGGCTTCCAAATATCACTTTTCAAATTCCACAAGAACAGTCTTTGCGAAAGGCTCCTTGGGGGGAAAGCTGTAACTCTGTGAGACGAATTAACAGAACACAAATCCGTTTCTCAGAAAGTTTCTTTCCAGTTTTTAACTGAAGGTATTTACTTTTCACCAGAGCCCTCTGGGCTTCCAAATATGACTTTGCAAATTCCACAAGAACAGTCTTAGTGAACAGCTTCTTGAGGAAAGCTGTAACTCTGTGAGATGAATTAACAGAAGGCAAAGCAGTTTCTCAGAAAGCTTCTTTCCAGTTTTTAACTGAAGATATTTACTTTTCACCAATGCCCTCCAGGGTTTCCAAATATCACTTTGCAAATTCCACAAGAACTGTCTTAGCGAAGGCTTCTTGAGAGTAAATCTGTAGCTCTGTGAGATGAATTAACAGAACACAAAGCAGTTTCTCAGAAAGCTTCTTTCCAGGTTTTAACTGAAGATATTTCCTTTTCACCATTTCCTCTATGGGCTTCCTAATATCACTTTCCAAATTCCACAAGAACAGTCTTAGCGCAAGGACTCTTGAGGAAAGCTGTAACTCTGTGAGATGAATTAACAAACACAAAGCAGTTTCTCAGAAAGCTTCTTTCCAGTGTTTAACGGAAGATATTTCCTTTTCACCATAGCCTTCTATGGGCTTTCAAATATCACTTTGCAAATTCCACAAGAACAGTCTTAGCGAAGGCTTCTTGAGGAGAAATCTGTAACTCTCTGAGATGAATTAACAGAACACGAAGCAGTTTCTCAGAAAGTTTTTTCCCAGTTTTAACGGAAGATATTTCCTTTTCAACATTGCCCTCTAGGGCCTTCCAAATATCACTTTGCAAATTCCACAAGAACAGCCTTAACGAAAGGCTTCTTGAAGGGAAAGTTGTAACCCTGAGAGATGAATTAGCAGAACACAAAGCAATTTCTCAGAAAGCTTCTTTCAAGTTTTTAGTGGAAGATATTTCCTTTTTCACCATAGCCCTCAAACGGCTTCCAATATCACTTTGCAAATTCCACAAGAACAGTCTTAGGAAAGGCTTCTTGAGGAAAGCTGTAACTCTGTGAGATGAATTAACAGAACACAAAGCAGTTTCTCTGAAAGCTTCTTTCCAGTTTTAACGGAAGATATTTGCTTTTCACCATAGCCCTCTATGGGCTTCCAAATATCACTTTCCAAATTCCACAAGAACAGCCTAAGCGAAGGCTTCTTGAAGGAAAGCTGTAACCCTCTGAGATGAAACAACAGAAGACAAATCAGTTTCTCAGAAAGCTTCTTTCCAGTTTTTAACTGAAGATATTTCCTTTTTCACCATAGCCCTCTATGGGATTCCAAATATCACATTGCAAATTCCACAAGAACAGTCTTAGCGAAGGCTTCTTGAGGGAAAGCTGTAACTCTGTGATATGATTTAACAGAACACAAAGCAGTTTCTCAAGCTTCTTTCCAGTTTTTAACGGAAGATATTTTCTTTTTCACCATAGCTGTCAATGAGCTTCCAAATATCACTTTCAAATTCCACAAGAACAGCCTTAACGAAAGGCTTCTTGAAGGAAAGCTGTAACTCTGTGAGATGAATTAGCAGAACACAAGCAGTTTCTCAGAAAGCTTCTTTCCAGTTTTTAACGGAAGATATTTTCTTTTTCACCATAGCCCTCAAACGGCTTCCAATATCACTTTGCAAATTCCACAAGAACAGTCTTAGCGAAGGCTTCTTGAGGGAAATCTGTAACTCTCTGAGATGAATTAACAGAACACAAAGCAGTTTCTCTGAAAGCTTCTTTCCAGTTTTTAACGGAAGATATTTTTCACCATAGCCCTCTATGGGCTTCCAAATATCACTTTCCAAATTCCACAAGAACAGCCTAAGCGAAAGGCTTCTTGAAGGGAAAGCTGTAACCCTCTGAGATGAAACAACAGAAGACAAATCAGTTTCTCAGAAAGCTTCTTTCCAGTTTTTAACTGAAGATATTTACTTTTCACCAGAGCCCTCTATGGGCTTCCAAATATCACATTGCAAATTCCACAAGAACAGTCTTAGCGAAAGGCTTCTTGAGGGGAAAGCTGTAACTCTGTGATATGATTTAACAGAACACAAAGCAGTTTCTCAGAAAGCTTCTTTCCAGTTTTTAACGGAAGATATTTTCTTTTTCACCATAGCTGTCAATGAGCTTCCAAATATCACTTTCAAAATTGCACAGGAACAGCCTTACCGAAAGGCGTCTTGAAGGGAAAGCTGTAACTCTGTGAGATGAATTAGCAGAACACAAAGCAGTTTCTCAGAAAGCTTCTTTCCAGTTTTTAACGGAAGATATTTTCTTTTTCACCATAGCCCTCTCTCGGCTTCCAATGTCACTTTGCAAATTCCACAAAGACAGTCTTAGCGAAAGGCTTCTTGAAGGGAAAGCTGTATCTCTGTGAGATGAATTAACTGACTTCAAAGCAGTTTCTCTGAAAGCTTTTTTACAGTTTTAAATGAAGATATTTCCTTTTTCACCATAGCCCTCTTGGGCTTCAAATATCACTTTGCAAATTCCACAAGAACAGTCTTAGCGAAAGGCTTCTTGAGGGAAAGCTGTAACTCTGTAAGATGAATTAACAAACAGAAAGCAGTTTCTCAGAAAGCTTCTTTTCAGTTTTTAACGGAAGATATTTCCTTTTTCACCGTAGCCCTCTATGGGCTTTCAAATATCACTTTGCAAATTCCACAAGAACAGCCTTAACGAAAGACTTCTTGAAGGGAAAGATGTAACTATTTGAGATGAATTAACAGAACACAAAGCAGTTTCTCAGAAAGTTTCTTTCCAGTTTTAAATGAAGATATTTCCTTTTCACCATAGCCCTCTTTCGGCTTCCAATATCATTTTTCAAATTCCAAAAGAACAGTTTTAGCTAGAGGCTTCTTGAGGTTAAAGCTGTAACTCTCTGAGAAGAATTAACAGAACACAAAGCAGTTTCTCAGAAAGTTTCTTTCCAGTTTTAAATGAAGATATTTCCTATTTCACCATAGCCTTCTATGGGCTTCCAAATATCACTTTCTATATTCCACAAGAACAGTCTTAAAGAAAGGCTTCTTGAGGGAAAGCTGTAACTCTGTGAGATGAATTAACAGAACACAAAGCAGTTTCTCTGAAAATTTTTCCAGTTTTTACGGAAGATATTTCCTTTTACACCATATCCCTCTATGGGCTTCCAAATATCACTTTGCAAATTCAACAAGAACAGTCTTAAAGAAAGGATTCTTGAGTGGAAAGCTGTAACTCTGAGAGATGAATTAACAGAACAAAAAGCAGTTTCTCACACAGCTTCTTTCCAGTTTTTAACTGAAGATATTTCCTTTTTCACCATAGCCCTCTATGGGCTTGAAAATATCACTTTGCAAATTCCACAAGAACAGCCTTAGCGAAAGGCTTCTGAAAGGGAAAGCTGTAACTCTGTAAGATGAGTTAACAGACTTCAAAGCAGTTTCTCAGAAAGCTTCTTTCCAGTTTTTAACTGAAGATATTTCCTTTTTCACCATAGCCCTCCATAGGCTTCCAAATATCACTTTTCAAATTCCACAAGAGCAGTCTTAGCGAAAGGCTTCTTAAAGGGAAAGCTGTAACTCTGTGAGATGAATTAACAGAACACAGTGCAGTTTCACAGAAAGCTTCTTTTCAGTTTTTAACTGAATATATTTCCATTATCACCAGTGCCCTCTACAGGCATCCAAATGACACTTTTCAAATTCCACAAGAACAGTCTTAGTGAAAGACTTCTTGATGGGAAAGCTGTAACTCTGTGAGATGAATTAACAGAACACAAAGCAGTTTCTCAGAAAGTTTCTTTCCAGGTTTTAACTTAAGATATTTCCTTTTTCTCCATTGCCCTATATGGGCTTCCAAATATCACTTTACGATTTCCACAAGAACAGTCTTAGCGAAGGCTTCTTGAAGGAAAGCTGTAACTCTGTGAGATGAATTAACAGAACAGAATGCAGTTTCTCAGAAAGCTTCTTTTCAGTTTTAACTGAAGATATTTCCTTTTCACCATTGCCCTCTATGGGCTTCCAATATCACTTTGCAAATTCAACAAGAACAGTCTTAGTGAAAGACTTCTTGATGGGAAAGCTGTAACTCTGTGAGGTGAATTAACAGAACAGAGAGCAGTTTCTCAGAAAGCTTCTTTTCAGTTTTTATCTTAGGATAATTCCTTTTCTCCATTGCCCTATATGGGCTTCCAAATATCACTTTACGATTTCCACAAGAACAGTCTTAGCGAAGGCTTCTTGAGGAAAGCTGTAACTCTGTGAGATGAATTAACAGAACAGAATGCAGTTTCTCAGAAAGCTTCTTTTCAGTTTTTAACTGAAGATATTTCCTTTTTCACCATTGCCCTCTATGGGCGTCAAAATATCACTTTGCAAATCACAACAAAAACTCTTAGTCAAAGGCTTTTGATGTGAAAGCTGTAACTCTGTGAGGTGAATTAACAGAACAGAGAGCAGTTTCTCAGAAAGCTTCTTTTCAGTTTTTATCTTAGGATAATTCCTCTTTCACCATAGCCCTCTATGGGCTTCCAAATATCACTTTGCAAATTCCACAAGAACAGTCTTAGCGAAAGGCTTCTTGAGGTGAAAGGTGTAGCTCTGTGAGAAGAATTAACAGAACACAAGCTAGTTTCTCAGAAAGCTTCTTTCCAGGTTTTAACTCAAGATTTTTCTTTTTCCACATTGCCCTCTATGGGCTTCCAAATATCACTTTAGAAATACCACAAGAACAGTCTTAGCGAATGGTTGCTTGAGTGGAAAGCTGTAACTCTGTGAGATGAATTAACAGAACTCAAAGCAGTTTCTCAGAAAACTTCTTTCCAGTTTTTAACTGCAGATATTTCCTTTTTCACCAGAGCCCTCTATGGTCTTCCAAATACCACTTTACAAATTCCACAGGAACAGTCTTAGGGAAAGGTTTCTTGAGGAGAAAGCTGTAACTCTGTAAGATGAATTAACAGAACACAAAGCAGTTTCTCAGAAAGCTTCTTTCCAGTTTTAACTGAAGATATTTCCTTTTCACCATTGCCATCTATGGGCTTCCAAATATCACTTTACAAATTCCACAAGAACAGTCTTAGCGAAAGGCTTCTTGAGGAAAGCTGTAACTCTGTGAGAAGAATTAACAGAACTCAAAGTAGTTTCTCAGAAAGGTTGTTTCCAGTTTTTAACTGAAGATATTTCCTTTTCACCATTGCCCTCTATGGGCTTCCAAATATCACTTTACAAATTCCACAAGAACAGTCTTAGTGAAAGACTTCTTGATGGAAAGCTGTAACTCTGTGAGATGAATTAACAGAACAGAGAGCAGTTTCTCAGAAAGCTTCTTTTCAGTTTTAACTGAAGATATTTCCTTTTCACCATAGCCCTCTATGGGCTTCCAAATATCACTTTGCAAATTCCACAAGAACAGTCTTAGCGAAAGGCTTCTTGAGGGAAAGCTGTAACTCTGGGAGATGAATTAACAGAACACAAAGCAGTTTCTCAGAAAGCTTCTTTTCAGTTTTAACTGAAGATATTTCCTTTTCACCATAGCCCTCTATGGGCTTCAAATATCACTTTGCAAATTCTACAAGAACAGTCTTAGCGAAGGGCTTCTTGATGGAAAGCTGTAACTCTGTGAGATGAAATAACAGAACATAGTGCAGTTTCTCAGAAAGCTTTTTTCAGTTTTAACTGAGGATATTTCCTTTTCACCATTGCCCTCTATGGGCTTCCAAATATCACTTTCCAAATTCCAAAAGAACAGTCTTATGGAAAGGCTTCCTGAGGGAAAGCTGTAACCTTGTGAGATGAATTAACAGAACACAAAGCAGTTTCTCAGAAAGCTTCTTTCCAGTTTTAACTGAAGATATTTCCTTTTCACCATTGCCCTCTATGGGCTTCCAAATATCACTTGCCAAATTCCACAAGAACAGTCTTAGCGAAAGGCTTCTTGATGGGAAAGCTGTAACACTGTGAGATGAATTAACAGAACATAGTGCAGTTTCTCAGAAAACTTTTTTTCAGTTTTTAACTGAGAATACTTTATCACCATTGCCCTCTACAGGTTTCCAAATATCACTTTCCAAATTCCAAAAGAACAGTCTTAGGAAAGGTTTCTTGAGGAGAAAGCTGTAACTCTGTGAGATGAATTAACAGAACACAAAGCAGTTTCTCAGAAAGCTTCTTTTCAGTTTTAATCTTAGGATATTTCCTTTTCACCATAGCCCTCTATGGGATTCCAAATATCACTTGCAAATTCCACAGGAACAGTCTTAGCGAAAGGCTTCTTGAGGGAAAGCTGTAACTCTGTGAGATGAATTAACAGAACAGAGAGCAGTTTCTCAGAAAGCTTCTTTCCAGTTTTTAACTGAAGATATTTCCTTTTCACCATTGCCCTCTATGGGCTTCCAAATATCACTTTTCAAATTCCACAAGAACAGTCTTAGCGAAAGGCTTCTTGAGGGAAAGCTGTAACTCTGTGAGATGAATTAACAGAACACAAAGCAGTTTCTCAGAAAGTTTCTTTCCAGTTTTTAACTGAAGATATTTCCTTTTCACCAGAGCCCTCTATGGGCTTCCAAATATCACTTTGCAAATTCCACAAGAACAGTCTTAGCGAACAGCTTCTTGAGGGAAAAGCTGTAACTCTGTGAGATGAATTAACAGAAGGCAAAGCAGTTTCTCAGAAAGCTTCTTTCCAGTTTTTAACTGAAGATATTTACTTTTTCACCAATGCCCTCCAGGGTTTCCAAATATCTCTTTGCAAATTTCACAAGAACTGTCTTAGCGAACGGCTTCTTGAGAGTAAATCTGTAGCTCTGTGAGATGAATTAACAGAACACAAAGCAGATTCTCAGAAAGCTTCTTTCCAGGTTTTAACTGAAGATATTTCCTTTTTCACCATTTCCCTCTATGGGCTTCCTAATATCACTTTCCAAATTCCACAAGAACAGTCTTAGCGCAAGGACTCTTGAGGGGAAAGCTGTAACTCTGTGAGATGAATTAACAAACACAAAGCAGTTTCTCAGAAAGCTTCTTTCCAGTGTTTAACGGAAGATATTTCCTTTTTCACCATAGCCTTCTATGGGCTTTCAAATATCACTTTGCAAATTCCACAAGAACAGTCTTAGCGAAAGGCTTCTTGAGGAGAAATCTGTAACTCTCTGAGATGAATTAACAGAACACGAAGCAGTTTCTCAGAAAGTTTTTTCCCAGTTTTTAACGGAAGATATTTCCTTTTTCAACATTGCCCTCTAGGGCCTTCCAAATATCACTTTGCAAATTCCACAAGAACAGCCTTAACGAAAGGCTTCTTGAAGGGAAAGTTGTAACCCTGAGAGATGAATTAGCAGAACACAAAGCAATTTCTCAGAAAGCTTCTTTCAAGTTTTTAGTGGAAGATATTTCCTTTTTCACCATAGCCCTCTATGGGCTTCCAAATATCACTTTGCAAATTCCACAAGAACAGTCTTAGCGAAAGGCTTCTTGAGGGGAAAGCTGTAACTCTCTGAGATGAATTAACAGAACACAAAGCAGTTTCTCTGAAAGCTTCTTTCCAGTTTTTAACGGAAGATATTTGCTTTTTCACCATAGCCCTCTATGGGCTTCCAAATATCACTTTCCAAATTCCACAAGAACAGCCTAAGCGAAAGGCTTCTTGAAGGGAAAGCTGTAACCCTCTGAGATGAAACAACAGAAGACAAATCAGTTTCTCAGAAAGCTTCTTTCCAGTTTTTAACTGAAGATATTTCCTTTTTCACCATAGCGCTCTATGGGATTCCAAATATCACATTGCAAATTCCACAAGAACAGTCTTAGCGAAAGGCTTCTTGAGGGGAAAGCTGTAACTCTGTGATATGATTTAACAGAACACAAAGCAGTTTCTCAGAAAGCTTCTTTCCAGTTTTTAACGGAAGATATTTTCTTTTTCACCATAGCTGTCAATGAGCTTCCAAATATCACTTTTCAAATTCCACAAGAACAGCCTTAACGAAAGGCTTCTTGAAGGAAAGCTGTAACTCTGTGAGATGAATTAGCAGAACACAAAGCAGTTTCTCAGAAAGCTTCTTTCCAGTTTTTAACGGAAGATATTTCTTTTTCACCATAGCCCTCTCGGCTTCCAATGTCACTTTGCAAATTCCACAAGAACAGTCTTAGCGAAAGGCTTCTTGAAGGAAAGCTGTATCTCTGTGAGATGAATTAACTGACTTCAAAGCAGTTTCTCTGAAAGCTTCTTTCCAGTTTTTAACTGAAGATATTTCCTTTTCACCATAGCCCTCTATGGGCTTCCAAATATCACTTTGGAAATTCCACAAGAACAGTCTTAGCGAAAGGACTCTTGAGGGGAAAGCTGTAACACTGTCAAATGAATTAACAAACAGAAAGCAGTTTCTCAGAAAGCTTCTTTTCAGTTTTAACGGAAGATATTTCCTTTTCACCATAGCCCTCTATGGGCTTTCAAATATCACTTTGCAAATTCCACAAGAACAGCCTTAACGAAAGGCTTCTTGAAGGAAAGCTGTAACTCTGTGACATGAATTAACAGAACAGAGCAGTTTCTCAGAAAGCTTCTTTTCACTTTTATCTTAGGATAATTCCTTTTCACCATAGCCCTCTATGGGCTTCCAAATATCACTTTGCAAACTCCACAAGAACAGTCTTAACGAAAGGCTTCTTGAGGGGAAAGCTTTAGCTCTGTGAGAAGAATTAACGGAACACAAAGTACTTTCTCAGAAAGCTTCTTTCCAGGTTTAACCTGAAGATATTTCTTTTTCACCATTGCCTCTATGGGCTTCCAAATATCACTTTGCAAATTCCACAAGAACAGTCTTAGCGAAAGGCTTCTTGAGGGTAACGCTGTAACTCTGTGAGATGAATTAACAGAACAGAGAGCAGTTTCACAGAAAGCTTCTTTACAGTTTTTAACTGAAGATATTTGCTTTTTCACCTTTGCCCTCTATGTTTTTCCAAATATCACTTTCCAAATTCCACAAGAACTGTCTTAGCGAACAGCTTCTTGAGGGGAAAGCTGTAACTCTGTGAGATGAATTAACAGAACACAAAGCAGTTTCTCCAAAACTTCTTTTCAGTTTTAACTGAAGATATTTCCTTTTTCACCGTTGCCCTCTAAGGGCTTCCAAATGTCACTTTCCAAATTCCACAGGAACAGCATTAGCGAAAGTCGTCTTGAATTGAAAGCTGTAACTCTGTGAGATGAATTAACAGAACATAAAGCAGTTTCACAATAAGCTTCTTTCCAGTGTTTAACGGAAGATATTTCCTTTTTCACCATAGCCCTCTAAGGGCTTCCAAATATCACTTTGCAAATTCCACAAGAACAGTCTTAGCGAAAGGCTTCTTTAAGGGAAAGATGGAACTATTTGAGATGAATTAACAGAACACGAAGCAGTTTCTCAGAAAGTTTTTTCCCAGTTTTTAACGGAAGATATTTCCTTTTTCAACATTGCCCTCTAGGGCCTTCCAAATATCACTTTGCAAATTCCACAAGAACAGCCTTAGCGAAAGGCTTCTTGAAGGGAAAGTTGTAACCCTGTGAGATGAATTAGCAGAACACAAAGCAGTTTCTCAGAAAGCTTCTTTCCAGTTTTTAACGGAAGATATTTCCTTTTTCACCATAGCCCTCTAACGGCTTCCAATATCACTTTGCAAATTTCACAAGAACAGTCTTAGCGAAAGGCTTCTTGAGGGGAAATCTGTAACTCTCTGAGATGAATTAACAGAACACAAAGCAGTTTCTCTGAAAGCTTCTTTCCAGTTTTTAACGGAAGATATTTGCTTTTCACCATAGCCCTCTATGGGCTTCCAAATATCACTTTCCAAATTCCACAAGAACAGCCTTAGCGAAAGGCTTCTTGAAGGAAAGCTGTAACCCTGTGAGATGATTTAACAGAACACAAAGCAGTTTCTCAGAAAGTTTCTTTCCAGTTTTTAACGGAAGATATTTCCTTTTCACCATAGCCCTCTTTCGGCTTCCAATATCATTTTTCAAATTCCAAAAGAACAGTTTTAGCTAGAGGCTTCTTGAGGTTAAAGCTGTAACTCTCTGAGAAGAATTAACAGAACACAAAGCAGTTTCTCAGAAAGCTTCTTTCCAGTATATAAATGAAGATATTTCCTATTTCACCATAGCCTTCTATGGGCTTCCAAATATCACTTTCTATATTCCACAAGAACAGCCTTAGCGAAAGGCTTCTTGAGGGGAAAGCTGTAACTCTGTGAGATGAATTAACAGAACACAAAGCAGTTTCTCTGAAAATTTTTTTCCAGTTTTTTACGGAAGATATTTCCTTTTACACCATATCCCTCTATGGGCTTCCAAATATCACTTTGCAAATTCAACAAGAACAGTCTTAAAGAAAGGATTCTTGAGTGGAAAGCTGTAACTCTGAGAGATGAATTAACAGAACAAAAAGCAGTTTCTCACACAGCTTCTTTCCAGTTTTTAACTGAAGATATTTCCTTTTTCACCATAGCCCTCTATGGGCTTGAAAATATCACTTTGCAAATTCCACAAGAACAGCCTTAGCGAAAGGCTTCTGAAAGGGAAAGCTGTAACTCTGTAAGATGAGTTAACAGACTTCAAAGCAGTTTCTCAGAAAGCTTCTTTCCAGTTTTTAACTGAAGATATTTCCTTTTTCACCATAGCCCTCCATAGGCTTCCAAATATCACTTTTCAAATTCCACAAGAGCAGTCTTAGCGAAAGGCTTCTTAAAGGAAAGCTGTAACTCTGTGAGATGAATTAACAGAACACAGTGCAGTTTCACAGAAAGCTTCTTTTCAGTTTTTAACTGAATATATTTCCATTATCACCAGTGCCCTCTACAGGCATCCAAATGACACTTTTCAAATTCCACAAGAACAGTCTTAGTGAAAGACTTCTTGATGGGAAAGCTGTAACTCTGTGAGATGAATTAACAGAACACAAAGCAGTTTCTCAGAAAGTTTCTTTCCAGGTTTTAACTTAAGATATTTCCTTTTCACCATTGCCCTCTATGGGCTTCCAAATATCACTTTACGATTTCCACAAGAACAGTCTTAGCGAAAGGACTCTTGAGGGAAAGCTGTAACTCGGTGAGATGAATTAACAGAACAGAATGCAGTTTCTCAGAAAGCTTCTTTTCAGTTTTTAACTGAAGATATTTCCTTTTTCACCATTGCCCTCTATGGGCGTCAAAATATCACTTTGCAAATCACAACAAAAAACTCTTAGTCAAAGGCTTTTGATGTGAAAGCTGTAACTCTGTGAGGTGAATTAACAGAACAGAGAGCAGTTTCTCAGAAAGCTTCTTTTCAGTTTTTATCTTAGGATAATTCCTCTTTCACCATAGCCCTCTATGGGCTTCCAAATATCACTTTGCAAATTCCACAAGAACAGTCTTAGCGAAAGGCTTCTTGAGGTGAAAGGTGTAGCTCTGTGAGAAGAATTAACAGAACACAAGCTAGTTTCTCAGAAAGCTTCTTTCCAGGTTTTAACTCAAGATTTTTCTTTTTCCACATTGCCCTCTATGGGCTTCCAAATATCACTTTAGAAATACCACAAGAACAGTCTTAGCGAATGGTTGCTTGAGTGGAAAGCTGTAACTCTGTGAGATGAATTAACAGAACAGAGAGCAGTTTCTCAGAAAGCTTCTTTACAGTTTTTAACTGAAGATATTTGCTTTTTCACCTTTGCCCTCTATGTTTTTCCAAATATCACTTTCCAAATTCCACAAGAACTGTCTTAGAGAACGGCTTCTTGAGTGGAAAGCTCTAACTCTGTGAGATGAATTAACAGAACTCAAAGCAGTTTCTCAGAAAACTTCTTTCCAGTTTTTAACTGCAGATATTTCCTTTTTCACCAGAGCCCTCTATGGTCTTCCAAATATCACTTTACAAATTCCACAGGAACAGTCTTAGGAAAGGCTTCTTGAGGAAAGCTGTAACTCTGTAAGATGAATTAACAGAACACAAAGCAGTTTCTCAGAAAGCTTCTTTCCAGTTTTTAACTGAAGATATTTCCTTTTCACCATTGCCATCTATGGGCTTCCAAATATCACTTTGCAAACTCCACAAGAACAGTCTTA
This sequence comes from Erythrocebus patas, assembly GCA_023783455.1. NCBI lineage: Eukaryota > Metazoa > Chordata > Mammalia > Primates > Cercopithecidae > Erythrocebus > Erythrocebus patas. The sequence continues at coordinate 175,080 of JAKFHT010004512.1, forward strand.
GCGAAAGGCTTCTAGAGAGGAAAGCTGTAAATCTGTCAGAAGAATTAACAGAACTCAAAGTAGTTTCTCAGAAAGGTTGTTTCCAGTTTTTAACTGAAGATATTTCCTTTTTCACCACTGTCCTCTATGGACTTCCAAATATCACTTTGCAAATTCCGCAAGAACAGTCTTAGCGAAAGGCTTTTGTGAGGAAAGATGTAACTCTGTGACATGAATTAACAGAACAGAGAGCAGTTTCTCAGAAAGCTTCTTTTCACTTTTTATCTTAGGATAATTCCTTTTTCACCATAGCCCTCTATGGGCTTCCAAATATCACTTTGCAAACTCCACAAGAACAGTCTTAACGAAAGGCTTCTTGAGGGGAAAGCTTTAGCTCTGTGAGAAGAATTAACGGAACACAAAGTACTTTCTCAGAAAGCTTCTTTCCAGGTTTTACCTGAAGATATTTCTTTTTTCACCATTGCCCTCTATGGGGTTCCAAATAGCACTTTACAGATACCACAAGAACAGTTCTAGCGAATGGCTTCTTGAGGGTAACGCTGTAACTCTGTGAGATGAATTAACAGAACAGAGAGCAGTTTCACAGAAAGCTTCTTTACAGTTTTTAACTGAAGATATTTGCTTTTTCACCTTTGCCCTCTATGTTTTTCCAAATATCACTTTCCAAATTCCACAAGAACTGTCTTAGAGAACGGCTTCTTGAGTGGAAAGCTCTAACTCTGTGAGATGAATTAACAGAACACAAAGCAGTTTCTCCAAAAACTTCTTTTCAGTTTTTAACTGAAGATATTTCCTTTTTCACCGTTGCCCTCTAAGGGCTTCCAAATGTCACTTTCCAAATTCCACAGGAACAGCATTAGCGAAAGTCGTCTTGAATTGAAAGCTGTAACTCTGTGAGATGAATTAACAGAACATAAAGCAGTTTCACAATAAGCTTCTTTCCAGTGTTTAACGGAAGATATTTCCTTTTTCACCATAGCCCTCTAAGGGCTTCCAAATATCACTTTGCAAATTCCACAAGAACAGTCTTAGCGAAAGGCTTCTTTAAGGGAAAGATGGAACTATTTGAGATGAATTAACAGAACACGAAGCAGTTTCTCAGAAAGCTTCTTTCCAGTTTTTAACGGAAGATATTTCCTTTTTCACCATTGCCCTCTAGGGCCTTCCAAATATCACTTTGCAAATTCCACAAGAACAGCCTTAGCGAAAGGCTTCTTGAAGGGAAAGTTGTAACCCTGTGAGATGAATTAGCAGAACACAAAGCAGTTTCTCAGAAAGCTTCTTTCCAGTTTTTAACGGAAGATATTTCCTTTTTCACCATAGCCCTCTAACGGCTTCCAATATCACTTTGCAAATTTCACAAGAACAGTCTTAGCGAAAGGCTTCTTGAGGGGAAATCTGTAACTCTCTGAGATGAATTAACAGAACACAAAGCAGTTTCTCTGAAAGCTTCTTTCCAGTTTTTAACGGAAGATATTTGCTTTTTCACCATAGCCCTCTGTGGGCTTCCAAATATCACTTTCCAAATTCCACAAGAACAGCCTTAGCGAAAGGCTTCTTGAAGGGAAAGCTGTAACCCTGTGAGATGAAACAACAGAAGACAAATCAGTTTCTCAGAAAGCTTCTTTCCAGTTTTTAACTGAAGATATTTCCTTTTTCACCATAGCGCTCTATGGGCTTCCAAATATCACTTTGCAAATTCCACAAGAACAGTCTTAGCAAAAGGCTTCTTGAGGTTAAAGCTGTAACTCTGTGAGATGAATTAACAGAACACAAAGCAGTTTCTCAGAAAGCTTCTTTCCAGTTTTTAACTGAAGATATTTCCTATTTCACCATATCCTTCTATGGGCTTCCAAATATCACTTTCCAAATTCCACAAGAACAGCCTTAGCGAAAGGCTTCTTGAGGAAAGCTGTAACTCTGAGATGAATTAACAGAACACAAAGCAGTTTCTCTGAAAAATTCTTTCCAGTTTTTTACGGAAGATATTTCCTTTTACACCATATCCCTCTATGGGCTTCCAAATATCAGTTTCCAAATTCCACAAGAACAGCCTTAGCGAAAGGCTTCTTGAAGGGAAAGCTGTAACTCTGTGAGATGAATCAACAGAACAAAAATCAGTTTGTCAGACAGCTTCTTTCCAGTTTTTAACGGAAGATATTTCCTTTTTCAACATAGCGCTCTACGGGTTCCAAATATCACTTTGCAATTTCCACAAGAACAGTCTTAGCGAAAGGCTTCTTCAGGGGAAAGCTGTAACTCTGTGAGATGAATTAACAGAACACAAAGCTGTTTCTCAGAAAGCTTCTTTCCCGTTTTTAACGGAAGATATTTCCTTTTATACCATAGCCCTCTATGGGCTTCCAAATATCACCTTGCAAATTCAACAAGAACAGTCTTAGAGAAAGGATTCTTGAGTGGAAAGCTGTAACTCTGAGAGATGAATTAACAGAACACAAAGCAGTTTCTCAGACAGCTTCTTTCCAGTTTTTAACTGAAGATATTTCCTTTTTCACCATAGCCCTCTATGGGCTTGAAAATATCACTTTGCAAATTCCACAAGAACAGCCTTAGCGAAAGGCTTCTGAAAGGGAAAGCTGTAACTCTGTAAGATGAGTTAACAGACTTCAAAGCAGTTTCTCAGAAAGCTTCTTTACAGTTTTTAACTGAAGATATTTCCTTTTTCACCATAGCCATCTTTGAGCTTCCAAATATCACTTTCCAAATTCCACAAGAACAGCATTAGCGAAAGTCGTCATGAATTGAAAGCTGTAACTCTGTGAGATGAATTAACAGAACATAAAGCAGTTTCACAATAAGCTTCTTTCCAGTGTTTAACGGAAGATATTTCCTTTTTCACCATAGCCCTCTAAGGGCTTCCAAATATCACTTTGCAAATTCCACAAGAACAGTCTTAGCGAAAGGCTTCTTGAAGGAAAGCTGTAACTCTGTGAGATGAATTAACAGAACACGAAGCAGTTTCTCAGAAAGTTTTTTCCCAGTTTTTAACAGAAGATAATTCCTTTTTCAACATTGCCCTCTAGGGGCTTCCAAATATCACTTTGCAAATTCCACAAGAACAGCCTTAGCGAAAGGCTTCTTGAAGGGAAAGTTGTAACCCTGCGAGATGAATTAGCAGAACACAAAGCAGTTTCTCAGAAAGCTTCTTTCAAGTTTTTAACGGAAGATATTTCCTTTTTCACCATAGCCCTCTAACGGCTTCCAATATCACTTTGCAAATTTCACAAGAACAGTCTTAGCGAAGGCTTCTTGAGGGAAAGCTGTAACTCTGTGAGATGAATTAACAGAACACAAAGCAGTTTCTCAGAAAGCTTCTTTCCAGTTTTTAACGGAAGATATTTGCTTTTTCACCATAGCCCTCTGTGGGCTTCCAAATATCACTTTCCAAATTCCACAAGAACAGCCTTAGCGAAAGGCTTCTTGAAGGGAAAGCTGTAACCCTGTGAGATGAAACAACAGAAGACAAATCAGTTTCTCAGAAAGCTTCTTTCCAGTTTTTAACTGAAGATATTTCCTTTTTCACCATAGCGCTCTATGGGCTTCCAAATATCACTTTGCAAATTCCACAAGAACAGTCTTAGCAAAAGGCTTCTTGAGGTTAAAGCTGTAACTCTTTGAGATGATTTAACAGAACACAAAGCAGTTTCTCAGAAAGCTTCGTTCCAGTATATAAATGAAGATATTTCCTATTTCACCATATCCTTCTATGGGCTTCCAAATATCACTTTCTATATTCCACAAGAACAGCCTTAGCGAAAGGCTTCTTGAGGGGAAAGCTGTAACTCTGTGAGATGAATTAACAGAACACAAAGCAGTTTCTCTGAAAAATTCTTTCCAGTTTTTTACGGAAGATATTTCCTTTTACACCATATCCCTCTATGGGCTTCCAAATATCAGTTTCCAAATTCCACAAGAACAGCCTTAGCGAAAGGCTTCTTGAAGGGAAAGCTGTAACTCTGTGAGATGAATCAACAGAACAAAAATCAGTTTGTCAGACAGCTTCTTTCCAGTTTTTAACGGAAGATATTTCCTTTTTCAACATAGCGCTCTACGGGTTCCAAATATCACTTTGCAATTTCCACAAGAACAGTCTTAGCGAAAGGCTTCTTCAGGGGAAAGCTGTAACTCTGTGAGATGAATTAGCAGAACACAAAGCTGTTTCTCAGAAAGCTTCTTTCCCGTTTTTAACGGAAGATATTTCCTTTTATACCATAGCCCTCTATGGGCTTCCAAATATCACCTTGCAAATTCAACAAGAACAGTCTTAGAGAAAGGATTCTTGAGTGGAAAGCTGTAACTCTGAGAGATGAATTAACAGAACAAAAAGCAGTTTCTCAGACAGCTTCTTTCCAGTTTTTAACTGAAGATATTTCCTTTTTCACCATAGCCCTCTATGGGCTTGAAAATATCACTTTGCAAATTCCACAAGAACAGCCTTAGCGAAAGGCTTCTGAAAGGGAAAGCTGTAACTCTGTAAGATGAGTTAACAGACTTCAAAGCAGTTTCTCAGAAAGCTTCTTTACAGTTTTTAACTGAAGATATTTCCTTTTTCACCATAGCCATCTTTGAGCTTCCAAATATCACTTTCCAAATTCCACAAGAACAGCATTAGCGAAAGTCGTCATGAATTGAAAGCTGTAACTCTGTGAGATGAATTAACAGAACATAAAGCAGTTTCACAATAAGCTTCTTTCCAGTGTTTAACGGAAGATATTTCCTTTTTCACCATAGCCCTCTAAGGGCTTCCAAATATCACTTTGCAAATTCCACAAGAACAGTCTTAGCGAAAGGCTTCTTGAAGGAAAGCTGTAACTCTGTGAGATGAATTAACAGAACACGAAGCAGTTTCTCAGAAAGTTTTTCCCAGTTTTTAACAGAAGATAATTCCTTTTTCAACATAGCGCTCTACGGGTTCCAAATATCACTTTGCAAATTCCACAAGAACAGCCTTAGCGAAAGGCTTCTTGAAGGGAAAGTTGTAACCCTGCGAGATGAATTAGCAGAACACAAAGCAGTTTCTCAGAAAGCTTCTTTCAAGTTTTTAACGGAAGATATTTCCTTTTTCACCATAGCCCTCTAACGGCTTCCAATATCACTTTGCAAATTCCACAAGAACAGTCTTAGCGAAAGGCTTCTTGAGGGGAAATCTGTAACTCTCTGAGATGAATTAACAGAACACAAAGCAGTTTCTCTGAAAGCTTCTTTACAGTTTTTAACGGAAGATATTTCCTTTTTCACCATAGCACTCTATGGGCTTCCAAATATCACTTTGCAAATTGCACAAGAAAAGCCTTAGCGAAAGGCTTCTTGAGGGGAAAGCTGTAACTCTGTTTTCTGTATCCGGTTTAAGCCGATCACAACCGGTTTGAGCCGGTCTGGTCTGGTTTCATCCGGTCAAAACTGGGTTGAGACCGTTTGAGCTGGTCAAAACCGGTTTGAGCCTGGCTGGTCGGGTTTGATCCGGTTTGAGACGGTCTGGTCTGGTTTGAGCCGGTCAAAATCGGTTTGAGCCGGTCTGGTCCGGTTTTACTCCAGTTTGAGCCGGTCAAAACCGGTTTCAGTCGGCCTGTTTCGGTTTGAGCCGGCCTGGCCCGGTTTGAGCCTGTCAAAACCGGTTGGAACAGGTCTCGGCCGGTTTGAGTCCGATTTGAGCCGGTCAAAACCGGTTTGAGCCAGTCTGGTCCAGTTTGAGACCGGTTTGAGCCAGTCAAAACAGGTTTGAGCCGGTCTGGTCCGGTTTGAGTCCGGTTTGGGCTGGTCAAAATCGGTTTGAGCCAGTCTGGCCTGGTTTGATCTGGTCAAAACACGTTTGAGTCCGGTTTGAGCTGGTCAAAACCGGTTTGAGCCGGTCTGGTCCGGTTTGAGTCCGGTTTGAGTCCCATTTGTGCCGGTCTGGTCCAGTTTGAGCCGGTCAAAACCGGTTTGAGCCCGTCTCGTCCGGTTTGACCCCATCAAAACTGGCTTGAGCGGGTCTAATACGGTCAAAATATGTTTGAGACTGTCTGCTCGGATTTGAGTCCGGTTTGAGGCGGTAAAAACCGGTTTCAGTGCAGTTTGAGCGGTCTGTTCCATTCCGGTTTGAATGCGGTTTAAGCCGATCAAAACCTGTTTGAGCCGGTCTAATACGGTCAAAATTGTTTTGAGCCGGTCTGGTCCTTTTTGAGTCCTGTTTCAGCCCGTCAAAACCGGTTTGAGCCGGTCTGGCCTGGTTTGATCTGGTCAAAAGCCGTTTGACTCTGGTTTGAGCCCGTCAAAACTGGTTTGAGCCGTTTTGGTCCGATTTGATCCCGTTTCAGCCGGTCTGGTCTGGTATGAGTCGGTTCAAACCGGTTTTAGACGATCTGGTCCAGTTTAGTCCGGTTTCAACCGTTCAAAACCTGGTAGTCCCGGTATGGTCAGTAATGAGACAGTTAAAACCGGTTTGAGCCAGTCTAAGAGTTGGTCTGGTGCAGTTTGATCCGGTTGGAGCCGGTCCAAACATGTTTGAGTCCGTTTTGAGCCTGTCTGGTCCGTTCCGGTTTGAGCCGGTCAAAACAGGTTTGAGCCAGTCTGGTCCGGTTTGAGTCCGGTTTGAGCCAGTCAAAACTGGTTTGAGCCGGTCTGGCCTGGTTTGATCTGGTCAAAACACATATGAGTCCGGTTTGAGCCGGTGAAAACCGGTTTGAGATGTTCTGTCCGGATTGAGCCGGTTTGAGCCGGTCTGGTCTGGTTTGAGCCGGTTTGAGCCAGTCTGTTCCTGTCTGAGCCGGTCTGTTCCTGTTTGAGTCCGGTTTGACCCGTTAAAAACCGGTTTGAGCCTGTCTAGTCCGGTTTGTGTCTTGTTTCAGCCAGCCAAAACCGGTTTGAGCCGTTCTGGTCCGGTTTGAGTCCAGTTTGAGCCAGTCAAAACAGGTTTGAGCCGGTCTGGTCCGGTTTGAGTCCCGTTTGAGCTGGTCAAAACCGGTTTGAGCCGGTCTGGCCTGGTTTGATCCACTTTGAGGCGGTCCGGTCAGGTTTTAGTCCGGTTTGAGACGGTCAAAACCGGTTTCAGCCGGTCTGGTTCGGTTTGAGCCGGTCTGGTCCAGTTTGAGCCTGTCAAAACTGATTGGAACCGGTCTGGGCCGGTTTGAGTCCGGTTTGAGCCAGTCAAAACCGGTTTGAGCCGGTCTGGCCTGGTTTGATCTGGTCAAAACCCGTATGAGTCCGGTTTGAGCTGGTGAAAACCGGTTTGAGATATTCTGGTCCGGTTTGAGAAGGTTTGAGCCGTTCTGGTCTGTTTTGAGCCGGTTTGAGCCCGTCTGTTCCTGTTTGAGCTGGTCTGTTCCTGTTTGAGTCCTTTTTGAGCCGTTCCAAAACGGTTTGAGCTGGTCTAGTCCGGTTTGAGTCCGGTTTCAGCCGGTCACAACCGGTTTGAGCCGGTCAGTTCCGGTTTGAGTCCTTTTTGAGCCAGTCAAAACAGGTTTGAGCCGGTCTGGTCCGGTTTGAGTCCGGTTTGAGCTGGTGTAATACGGTCAAAATAGGTTTGAGCCGGTCTGGTCCGGTTTGAGTCCGGTTTCAGCCCGTCAAAACCGGTTTGAGTCGGTCTGGTTCGGTTTGAACTGTTCCAAACCGGTTTGAGCCGGTCTGGTCAGGTTTTAGCTGGTTTGAGCCCGTCTGGTCGGGTTAGAGCCGGTCTGGTCGGGTTAGATCCCGTCAAACCGGTTTGAGCCCCTCTCGTCCGGTTTGAGCTGGTCAAAACCGGTTTGAGCCGGTCTGCTGCTGTTTGATCCGGTTTGAGCTGGTCTGGTCCAGTTTGATTAGATGGGAGCCAGTCAGAACAGATTTGAGCCTATCTGGTCGGGTTTGAGTCCCATTTGAGCAGGTCAAAACCGTTTTGAGCCGGTTTGGTCCGGTTTCATCCGGTCAAAACTGGTTTGAGATGGTTTGAGCCGGTCAAAACCGGTTTGAGTCTGTCTGGTCAGGTTTGATCCGGTTTGAGTCAGTCTGGTCTGGTTTGAGTCGTTCAAAACCGGATTGAGCCGGTCCGGTCTTGTTTTAGTCCGGTTTGAGCGGTCAAAACCGGTTTCAGCCGGTTTGGTTCGGTTTGAGCGGTCTGGTCGGTTTGAGCCTGTCAAAACCGGTTGGATCCGTTCTGGGCCTGTTTGAGTCCGGTTTGAGCTGGACAAATCCGGTTTCAGCCGTTCTGGCCTGGTTTGATGCAGTCAAAACCCGTATGAGTCGGTTTGAGCCGGTCAAAACCGGTCTGAGATGTTCTGGTCCAGTTTGAGCCGGTTTGAACCGGTCTGATCTAGTTTGAGCCGATTTGAGCCAGTCTGTTCCTGTTTGAGCCGGTCTGTTCCAGTTTGAGTCCGGTTTGAGCCGTTTAAAACCGGTTTGAGCCGGTCTAGTCCGGTTTGAGTCCGTTTCAGCCCGTCAAAACCGGTTTGAGCGGTCTGGTCCAGTTTGAGCCGGTTTGAGCCGTCAAAACCGGTTTGAGCCGGTCTGGTCCGGTTTGAGTCGGTTTGAGCGGTCAAAACGGTTTGAGCCGGTCTGGCCTGGTTTGATCTGGTCAAAACCCGTTTGCCTCTGGTTTGAGACAGTCAAAACTGGTTTGAGCTGTTCTGGTCCGGTTTGATACGGCTTGAGGCAGTCTGGTTTCGTTTCAGCCGGTTCAAACCAGTTTTAGCCCGTCTAGTCCGGTTTTAGTCCGGTTTGAGCCTTTCAAAACCTGGTAGACACGGTCTGGTCCGTTATGGGACGGTTAAAACCGGTATGAAACAGTCTAAGAGCCGGTCTGGTGCGGTTTGATTTGGTTGAGCTGGTCAAAACATGTTTGAGTCCTTTTGAGCCGTTCCAAAACGGTTTGAGCTGGTCTAGTCCGGTTTGAGTCCGGTTTCAGCCGGTCACAACCGGTTTGAGCCGGTCAGTTCCGGTTTGAGTCCTTTTTGAGCCAGTCAAAACAGGTTTGAGCCGGTCTGGTCCGGTTTGAGTCCGGTTTGAGCTGGTGTAATACGGTCAAAATAGGTTTGAGCCGGTCTGGTCCGGTTTGAGTCCGGTTTCAGCCCGTCAAAACCGGTTTGAGTCGGTCTGGTTCGGTTTGAACTGTTCCAAACCGGTTTGAGCCGGTCTGGTCAGGTTTTAGCTGGTTTGAGCCCGTCTGGTCGGGTTAGAGCCGGTCTGGTCGGGTTAGATCCCGTCAAAACCGGTTTGAGCCCGTCTGGTCGGGTTTGATCCGGTCAAAACCGGTTTGAGCGGTCTGCTGCTGTTTGATCCGGTTTGAGCTGGTCTGGTCCAGTTTGATTAGATGGGAGCCAGTCAGAACAGATTTGAGCCTATCTGGTCGGGTTTGAGTCCCATTTGAGCAGGTCAAAACCGTTTTGAGCCGGTTTGGTCCGGTTTCATCCGGTCAAAACTGGTTTGAGATGGTTTGAGCCGGTCAAAACCGGTTTGAGTCTGTCTGGTCAGGTTTGATCCGGTTTGAGTCAGTCTGGTCTGGTTTGAGTCGTTCAAAACCGGATTGAGCCGGTCCGGTCTTGTTTTAGTCCGGTTTGAGCCGGTCAAAACCGGTTTCAGCCGGTTTGGTTCGGTTTGAGCCGGTCTGGTCCGGTTTGAGCCTGTCAAAACCGGTTGGATCCGTTCTGGGCCTGTTTGAGTCCGGTTTGAGCTGGACAAATCCGGTTTCAGCCGTTCTGGCCTGGTTTGATGCAGTCAAAACCCGTATGAGTCCGGTTTGAGCCGGTCAAAACCGGTCTGAGATGTTCTGGTCCAGTTTGAGCCGGTTTGAACCGGTCTGATCTAGTTTTAGCCGATTTGAGCCAGTCTGTTCCTGTTTGAGCCGGTCTGTTCCAGTTTGAGTCCGGTTTGAGCCGTTTAAAACCGGTTTGAGCCGGTCTAGTCCGGTTTGAGTCCGGTTTCAGCCTGTCAAAACCGGTTTGAGCCGGTCTGTTCCAGTTTGAGTCCGATTTGAGCCGTTCAAAACCGGTTTGAGCCGGTCTGGTCCGGTTTGAGTCCGGTTTGAGCCGGTCAAAACCGGTTTGAGCCGGTCTGGCCTGGTTTGATCTGGTCAAAACCCGTTTGCCTCTGGTTTGAGACAGTCAAAACTGGTTTGAGCTGTTCTGGTCCGGTTTGAGACGGTTTGAGCGGTCTGGTCCGTTCGGTTTGAGCCGGTTCAAACCAGTTTTAGCCCGTCTAGTCCGGTTTTAGTCCGGTTTGAGCCTTTCAAAACCTGGTAGACACGGTCTGGTCCGTTATGGGACGGTTAAAACCGGTATGAAACAGTCTAAGAGCCGGTCTGGTGCGGTTTGATTTGGTTGGAGCTGGTCAAAACATGTTTGAGTCCCTTTTGAGGCAGTCTGGTCCGTTCCGGTTTGAGCCGGTCAAAACTGGTTTGAGACGGTCTGGCCTAGTTTGATCCGGTTTGAGATGTTCCGGTCAGGTTTTAGTCCGGTTTGAGCCAGAAAAAACCGGTTTCAGCTGGTCTAGTTCGGTTTGAGCCGGTCTGGTCCGGTTTGAGCCTGTCAAAACCGATTGGAACCGGTCTGGGCCGGTTTGAGTCCCGTTTGAGCCAGTCAAAACCGGTTTGAGCCTATCTGGTCGGATTTGAGTCCCATTTGAGCAGGTCAAAACAGTTTTGAGCCGGTCTGGCCTGGTTTGATCTGGTTTGAGCTGGTCTGGTCCGGTTTGATTAGATTTGAGCCGGTCAAAACCGGTTTGAGCCTATCTGGTCGGGTTTGAATCCCGTTTGAGCAGGTCAAAACCGTTTTGAGCCGGTCTGGTCTGGTTTCATCCGGTCATAACTGATTTGAGACGGTTTGAGCCGGTCAAAACCGGTTTGAGCCGGTCTGGTCGGCTTTGATCCGGTTTGAGCCGTTCTCTTCTGGTTTGAGCCGTTCAAAACCGGTTTGAGCCGCTCCGGTCCGATTTGAGTCCCGTTTGAGCCGGTCAAAACCGGTTTCAGCCGGTCTGGTCTGGTTTGAGCCGGTCTGGTCCGGTTTGAGCCTGTCAATACCGGTTGGAACCGGTCTGGGCCTGTTTGAGTCCGGTTTGAGCCGGTCAAAACCGTTTTGAGCCGGTCTGTCCTGGTTTGATCCAGTCAAAACCCGTATGAGTCCGTTTTGAGCGGTGAAAACCGGTATGAGATGTTCTGGTCGGTTTGAGCCGGTTTGAGCCGGTCTGGTATAGTTTTAGCCGGTTTGAGCGGTCTGTTCCTGTTTGAGCCGGTCTGTTCCACTTTGAGAACGATTTGAGCCGTTCAAAACCAGTTTGAGCCGGTCTGGTACATTTTGGGTCCGGTTGGAGCCAATCAAAAAAGGTTTGAGCTGGTCTGGTCTGGTTTGAGTCCGGTTTGAGCCGGTCAAAACCGGTTTGAGCTGGTCTGGCCTGGTTTGATCTGGTCAAAACCCGTTTGACTCTGGTTTGAGCTGGTCAAAACTGGTTTGAGCCGTTCTGGTCCGGTTTCATACGGCTTGAGGCAGTCTGGTCTCGTTTGAGCCGGTTGAAACCAGTTTTAGCTGGTCTGGTCCAGTTTGAGTCCGGTTTGAGCCGTTCAAAACCTAGTAGACCCGGTCTGGTCCGTAATGAGATGGTTAAAACCGGTTTGAGCCTGTCTAAGAGCCGGTCTGCTGCAGTTTGATCTGGTTGGAGCCGATCAAAACATGTTTGAGTCCGTTTTGAGGCGGTCTGTTCCGTTCCAGTTTGAGCTGGTCAAAACCGGTTTGAGCTGGTCTGGTCTTGTTTGAGTCTGGTTTGAGCCAGTCAAAACAGGTTTGAGCTGGTCTGGTCGGTTTGAGTCCGGTTTGAGCAGGTCAAAACAGTTTTGAGCCGGTCTGGCCTGGTTTGATCTGGTTTGAGCTGGTCTGGTCGGTTTGAGCCTGTCAAAACCGGTTTGAGCCTATCTGGTCGGTTTGAGTCCGTTTGAGCCGGTCAAAACCGGTTTGAGCCGGTCTGGTCTGGTTTCATCCGGTCATAACTGATTTGAGACGGTTTGAGCCGGTCAAAACCGGTTTGAGCCGGTCTGGTCGGCTTTGATCCGGTTTGAGCCGTTCTCTTCTGGTTTGAGCCGTTCAAAACCGGTTTGAGCCGCTCCGGTCCGATTTGAGTCCCGTTTGAGCCGGTCAAAACCGGTTTCAGCCGGTCTGGTCTGGTTTGAGCCGGTCTGGTCCGGTTTGAGCCTGTCAATACCGGTTGGAACCGGTCTGGGCCTGTTTGAGTCCGGTTTGAGCCGGTCAAAACCGTTTTGAGCCGGTCTGTCCTGGTTTGATCCAGTCAAAACCCGTATGAGTCCGTTTTGAGCCGGTGAAAACCGGTATGAGATGTTCTGGTCCGGTTTGAGCCGGTTTGAGCCGGTCTGGTATAGTTTTAGCCGGTTTGAGCCGGTCTGTTCCTGTTTGCGCCGGTCTGTTCCACTTTGAGAACGATTTGAGCCGTTCAAAACCAGTTTGAGCCGGTCTGGTACATTTTGGGTCCGGTTGGAGCCAATCAAAAAAGGTTTGAGCTGGTCTGGTCTGGTTTGAGTCCGGTTTGAGCCGGTCAAAACCGGTTTGAGCTGGTCTGGCCTGGTTTGATCTGGTCAAAACCCGTTTGACTCTGGTTTGAGCTGGTCAAAACTGGTTTGAGCCGTTCTGGTCCGGTTTCATACGGCTTGAGGCAGTCTGGTCTCGTTTGAGCCGGTTGAAACCAGTTTTAGCTGGTCTGGTCCAGTTTGAGTCCGGTTTGAGCGTTCAAAACCTAGTAGACCCGGTCTGGTCCGTAATGAGATGGTTAAAACCGGTTTGAGCCTGTCTGGTCGGGTTTGATCCGGTTTGAGCCGGTCAAAACTGGTTTGAGACGGTTTGAGCCGGTCTGTTCCAGTTTGAGTCCGGTTTGAGCCTGTCAAAACCGGTTTGAGCTGGTCTGGTCTTGTTTGAGTCTGGTTTGAGCCAGTCAAAACAGGTTTGAGCTGGTCTGGTCCGGTTTGAGTCCGGTTTGAGCCGGTCAAAATCGGTTTGAGCCGGTCTGGCCTGGTTTGATCTGGTAAAAACCCGTTTGAGTCTTGTTTGAGCCGGTAAAAACCCTTTTGAGCCGGTCTGGCCTGGTTTGATCTGCTCAAAACCCGTTTCACTCTGGTTTGAGCCGGTCAAAATTGGTTTGAGCCGTTCTGGTCTGGTTTGACCCGGTATGACCCGGTCTGGTGTGGTTTGAGCCGGTTCAAACCAGTTTTAGCCAGTCTGGTCCGGTTTGAGTCTGGTTTGAGCCATTCAAAACCTGGTAGATACGGTCTTGTCCGTAATGAGACGGTAAAAACCGGTTTGAGCCAGTCTAAGAGCCGGTCTGGTGCGGTTTGATCCTGTTGGAGCCGGTCAAGACATGTTTGAGTCCGTTTTGAGGCGGTCTGCTCCGTTCCGGTTTGAGCCGGTAAAAACCGGTTTGAGCCGGTCTGGTCGGGTTTGATCCGGTTTGAGCCGGTCCGGTCCGGTTTTAGTCCGGTTTGAGATGGTCAAAACCGGTTTCAGTCGGTCTGGTTCGGTTTGAGCCGGTCTGGTCCGGTTAGAGCCTGTCAAAACCGGTTGGAACAGGTCTGGGCCTGTTTGAGTCCGGTTTGAGCCGGTCAAAACTGGTTTGAGATGGTCCGGCCTGGTTTGATCCGGTCAAAACCCGTATGAGTCCGGATTGAGCCAGTGAAAACCGGTTTGAGATGTACTGGTCCGGTTTTAGCCGGTTTGAGACGGTCTGGTCTGGTTTGAGAGGGTTTGAGCCGGTCTGTTCCTGTTTAAGCCGGTCTGTTCCTGTTTTCTTCCGGGTTGACCCGTTCAAAACCGGTTTGAGCCTGTCTAGTCCGTTTTGTGTCTGGATTCAGCCGGCCAAAACCGGTTTAAGACGGTCTGTTCCGGTTTCAGTGCGGTTTGAGCCAGTCAAAACCGGTTTGAGCCGGTGTGGCCTGGATTGATACGGTTTGAGCCGGTCTGGTCAGGTTTTAGTCCTGTTTCAGCCGGTCTGGTTCGGTTTGAGCTGGTCTGGTCCGGATTGGGCCTGTCAAAACCGATTGGAACCGGTCTGGGACGGTTTGAGTCCAGTTTGAGCCAGTCAAAACGGGTTTGAGCCTATCTGGTCGGGTTTGAGTCCCGTTTGAGCAGGTCAAAACCGTTTTCAGCCGGTCTGGCCTGGTTTGATCCGGTTTGAGTCGGTCCGGTCAGGTTTTAGTCCGGTTTGAGCTGGTCAAAACAGGTTTCAGCCGGTCTGGTTTGGTTTGTGCCGGTCTGGTCCAGTTTGAGCCTGTCAAAACCGATTGGAACCATTCTTGGCCGGTTTGAGTCCGGTTTCAGCCAGTCAAAACCGGTTTGAGCCGGTCTGGCCTGGTTTGATCTGGTCAAAGCCTGTATGTGTCCGGTTGGAGCCGGTGAAAACCGGTTTGAGATGTTCTGGTGCGGTTTGAGCTGGTTTGAGCCGGTCTGGTCTAGTTTTAGCCAGTTTGAGCCGGTTTGTTCCTGTTTGAGCCGGTCTGTTCCAGTTTGAGTCCGATTTGAGCCGTTCAAAACCAGTTTGAGCCGGTCTGGTCCGGTTTGGGTCCGGTTTGAGCCAGTCAAAAAAGGTTTGAGCTGGTCTGGTCCGGTTTGAGTCCGGTTTGAGCCGGTCAAAACCTGGTAGACCCGGTCTGGTCCGTAATGAGACGGTTAAAACCGGTTTGAGCCAGTCTAAGAGGCAGTCTGGTGCGGTTTGATCCGGTTGGAGCCGGTCAAAACATGTTGGAGTCCGTTTTGAGGCGGTCTGGTCCGTTCCAGTTTGAGCCGGTCAAAACCGGTATGAGCCGGTCTGGCCTGGTTTGATCCGGTTTGAGCCGGTCCGGTCATGTTTTAGTCCGGTTTGAGCCGGTCAAAACCGGTTTCTGCTGGTCTGGTTCGGTTTGAGCCGGTCTGGTCCGGTTTGAGCCAGTCAAAACCGATTTTAACCGGTCTGGGCCGGTTTGAGTCCGGTTTGAGCCAGTCAAAACCAGTTTGAGCCGTTCTGGCCTGGTTTGATCTTCTCAAAACCCGTGTGAATCCGGTTTCAACCGGTGAAAACTGGTTTGACATGTTCTGGTGCGGTTTGAGCCAGTTTGAGCCGGTCTCGTCTGGTGTGTGCCGGATTGAGCCGGTCTGTTCCTGTTTGAGCCGGTCTGTTCCTGTTTGAGTCCGGTTTGAGCCATTCAAAACCGGTTTGAGCCGGTCTAGTCCGGTTTGAGTCCGGTTTCAGCCGGTCAAAACTGGTTTGAGCCGGTCTGTTCCGGTTTGAGTCCTTTTTGAGCCAGTCAAAACAGGTTTGAGCCGGTCTGGTCCAGTTTGAGTCCAGTTTGAGCCGGTGAAAACTGGTTTGAGCCAGTCTGGCCTGGTTTGATCTGGTCAAAACCCGTTTGACTCTGGTTTGAGCCCGTCAAAACTGGCTTGAGGCGTTTTGGTCCGGTTTGATCCCGTTTGAGCCGGTCTGGTCTGGTTTGAGCCGGTTCAAACTGGTTTTAGCCGGTCTGCTCCGGTTTGAGTCCGGTTTGAGCTGTTCAAAACCTGGTTGACCCGGTCTGGTTCGTAATGAGACGGTTAAAACCGGTTTGAGCCAGTCTAAGAGACGGTCTGGTGCGGTTTGATCCGGTTGGAGCCAGTCAAAACACGTTTGAGTCCGTTTTGAGCCGGTCTGGTCCATTCCGGTTTGAGCCGGTCAAAACCGGTTTGAGCCAGTCTGGTTTGCTTTGAGTCCGTTTGAGCGGTCTGGTCGGTTTGAGCTGGTCAAAACCCGTTTGAGTCCGGTTTGAGCCGGTCAAAACTGGTTTGAGCCGGTCTGGTCCAGTTTGAGTCCGGTTTGAGTCCGGTTTGTGCCGGTCTGGTCCAGTTTGAGCTGGTCAAAACCGGTTTGAGCCCATCTCGACCAGTTTGAGCCGGTCAAAACTGATTTGAGCCGGTCTAATACAGTCAAAACATGTTTGAGCCGGTCTGCTCGGATTTGAGTCCGGTTTGAGGCGGTAAAACCGGTTTCAGTCCGGTTTGAGCCGGTCTGGTCTGGTTTGAGCCTGTGCAAACTGGTTTTAGGCGGTCTGGTCCGGTTTGAGTCCGGTTTGAGCCATTCAAAACCTGGTAAACCCAGTCTGGTCTGTAATGAGACGGTTAAAACCGGTTTGAGCAAGTCTAAGAGGTGGTCTGGTGTGGTTTGATCCGGTTGGAGCCGGTCAAAACACGTTTGAGTCCGTTTTGAGCCGGTCTGGTCCGTTAGGGTTTGAGCCGGTCAAAACAGGTTTGAGCCGGTCTGGTCCGGTTTGAGTCAGGTTTGAGCCGTTCAAAACCGGTTTGAGCCGGTCTGGCCTGGTTTGATCTGGTCAAAACCCGTTTGAGTCCGGTTTGAGCCGGTCAAAACAGGTTTGTGCCGGTCTGGTCCAGTTTGAGCAGGTCCAAACCGGTTTGAGCCCGTCTCGTCCGGTTTGAGCCTGTCAAAACTGGTTTGAGCCAGTCTAAGAGCTGGTCTGGTCGGTTTGAGCCAGTCAAAACATGTTTGAGCCGGTCTGCTCGGTTTGAGTCCGGTTTGAGGTGGTAAAACCGGTTTCAGTCCGGTTTGAGCGGTCTGTTCCTGTTTGAGTCTGGTTTGAGTCGGTTTGAGCTGATCAAAACCGGTTTGAGCCTATCTGGTCGGTTTGAGTCCGTTTGAGAAGGTCAAAACCGTTTGAGCCGGTCAGGTCGGTTTCATCCGGTCAAAACTGGGTTGAGATGGTTTGAGCCGGTCAAAACCGGTTTGAGCCGGTCTGGTCGGGTTTGATCCGCTTTGAGCCGGTCTGGTCTGGTTTGAGCCGGTCAAAACCGGTTGAGCCGGTCTGGTGTGGTTTTACTCCAGTTTGAGCCGGTCAAAACCGGTTTCAGTCGGCCTGGTTCGGTTTGAGCCGGTCTGGCCCGGTTTGAGCCTGTCAAAACCGGTTGGAACAGGTCTGGGCCGGTTTGAGTCCGGTTTGAGCTGATCAAAACCGGTTTGAGCCAGTCTGGTCGGGTTTGAGTCCCGTTTGAGCAGGTCAAAACCGTATTGAGCTGGTCTGGTCCGGTTTCATCCGGTCAAAACTGGTTTGAGACGGTTTGAACCGGTCTAAACCGGTTTGAGCCGTTCTGGTCTGGTTTGAGCCGGTGAAAACCGGTTTGAGCCTGTGTGGTCAGCTTTGAGTCCCGTTTGAGCAGGTCAAAACTGTCTTGAGCCGGTCTGGTCCGGTTTCATCCGGTCAAAACTGGTTTGAGACGGTTTGAGCTGGTCAAAACCGGTTTGAGCCGGTCTGGTCGGGTTTGATCCGGTTTGAGCCGGTCTGGTCTGTTTTGAGCCGGTCAACACCGGTTTGAGCCGGTCTAGCCTGGTTTGGTCTGGTCAAAACCCGTTTGACTCTTGTTTGCGCCCGTCAAAACTGGTTTTAGCCGTTTTGGTCTGGTTTGATCCCGTTTGAGCCTGTCTGGTCTGGTTTGAGCCGGTTCAAACTGGTTTTAGCCGGTCTGTTCCGGTTTGAGTCCGGTTTGAGCCGTTCAAAACCTGGTAGACCCGGTCTGGTCCGTCATGAGACGGTTAAAACCGGTTTGAGAAGTCTAAGTGCCGGTCTGGTGCGGTTTGATCCAGTTGGAGCCAGTCAAAACATGGTTGAGTCCGTTTGGAGGTGGTCTGGTCCATTCCGGTTTGAGCCGGTCAAAACCGGTTTGAGCCGGTCTGGCCTGGTTTGATCCGATTTGAGCCGGTCCGGTCAGGTTTTAGTCCGGTTTGAGCCGGTGATATCCGATTTCAGCCGGTCTGGTCGGGTTTGATCCGGTTTGAGCCGGTCTGGTCTGGTTTGAGTCGTTTTTGAGCCAGTCAAAACAGGTTTGAGCGGGTCTGGCCTGGTTTGATCTGGTCAAAACCCGTATGAGTCCGGTTAGAGCCAGTGAAAACCGGTTTGAGATGTTCCGGTCCGATTTGAGCCGGTTTCCGCCGTTCTGGTCAGATGTGAGCCGGTTTGAGCCGGTCTGTTCCTGTTTGAGTCCGGGTTGAGCCGTTCAAAACTGGTTTGAGCCGGTCTAGTCCGGTTTGAGTCCGGTTTCAGCCGGTCAAATCCGGTTTGAGCCGGTCTGTTCCGGTTTCAGTCATTTTTGAGCCAGTCAAAAAAGGTTTGAGCCGGTCTGGTCCGGTTTGAGTCTGGTTTGAGCCGGTCAAATCCGTTTTGAGCCGGTCTGGCCTGGTTTGATCTGGTCAAAACCCGTTTGATTTGGTTTGAGCCCGTCAAAACTGGTTTGAGCCGTTTTGGTTCGGTTTGATCCCGTTTGAGCCTGTCTGGTCTGGTTTGAGCCGGTTCCAAACGGATTTAGCCGGTCTGGTCCAGTTTGAGTCCGGTTTGAGCCGTTCAAAACCTGGTAGACCTGGTCTGGTCCGTAATGAGACGGTCAAAACCGGTTTGAGCCAGTCTAAGAGCCGGTCTGGTGCGGTGTGATCCGGTTGGAGCCGGTCAAAACACGTTTGAGTCCGTTTTGAGCCGGTCTGGTCCGTTCTCATTTGAGCCGGTCAAAACCGGTTTCAGCCACTCTGGTCCGTTTTGAGTCCGGTTTGAGCCAGTCAAAACAGGTTTGAGCCGATCTGGTCCAGTTTGAGTCCGGTTTGATCCGGTCAAAACCGGTTTGAGCTGGTCTGGCCTGGTTTGATCTGGACAAAACCCGTTTGAGTCCGGTTTGAGCCAGTCAAAACCGGTTTGAGCCGGTCTGGTCCGGTTTTAGTCCGGTTTGAGTCTGGTTTGTGCCGGTCTGGTCCAGTTTGAGCCGGTCAAAACCGGTTTGAGCCCGTCTCGTCCGGTTTGAGCCAGTCAAAACTGGTTTGAGCGGTCTGGTCTGGTTTGAGCCGTCAAAACATGTTTGAGCCGGAGTGCTCGGATTTGAGTCCGGTTTGAGGTGGTAAAAACCGGTTTCAGTCCGGTTTGAGCCGGTCATTTCCTTTCCGTTTTGAATCCGGTTTAAGCTGATCAAAACCGGTTTGAGCCGGTCTGGTTCTGTTTGAGACGGTCAAAACCGGTTTGAGCCACTCTAATACGGTCAAAATAGCTTTGAGCCGGTCTGGTCCGTTTTGAGTCCGGTTTCAGCCTGTCCAAACCGGTTTGAGTCGGTCTGGTTCGGTTTGAACCATTCAAAACTGGTTTGAGCCGGTCTGGTCAGGTTTTAGCTGGTTTGAGCCGGTCTGGTCGGGTTAGAGCCGGTCTGGTCGGGTTTGAGCCGGTCAAAACCGGTTTGAGCCCGTCTCGTCCGGTTTGAGCTGGTCCAAACCGGTTTGAGCCGGTCTGCAGCTGTTTGATGCGGTTTGAGCTGGTCTGGTCCGGTTTGATTAGATATGAGCCGGTCAAAACCGGTTTGAGCCTATCTGGACGGGTTTGAGTCCCATTTTAGGAGGTCAAAACCGTTTTGAGCCGGTCTGTTCCGGTTTCATATGGTCAAAACTGGTTTGAGACGGTTTGAGCCGGTCAAAACTGGTTTGGGCCGGTCTTGTCAGGTGTGATCTGATTAAAGCCATTCTGGTCTGGTTTGAGCCAGTCAAAACCGGTTTGAGCCGGTCTGGTCTGGTTTGAATCCGGTTTGAGCCGTTCAAAAGCGGTTTGAGCCGGTCTGGCCTGGTTTGATTCACTTTGAGACGGTCCGGTCAGGTTTTAGTCCGGTTTGAGCCGGTCAAAACCGGTTTCAGCAGGTCTGGTTCGGTTTGAGCCGGTCTGGTCTGGTTTGAGATGTCAAAACCGACTGGAACCAGTCTGGGCCGGTTTGAGTCCGGTTTGAGCCAGTCAAAACCGGTTTGAGCCGGTCTGGCCTTGTTTGATCTGGTCAAAACCAGTATGAGTCCGGTTTGAGCCGGTGAAAACCGGTTTGAGATGTTCTGGTCCTGTTTCAGCCGATTTGAGCCGTTCTGGACTGGTGTGAGCCAGTTTGAGCTGGTCTGTTCCTGTTTGAACCGGTCTGTTCCTGTTTGAGTCCGATTTGAGCCGTTCAAAACCGGTTTGAGCTGGTCTAGTCCGGCATGAGTCCGGTTTCAGCCGGTCACAACCAGTTTGAGCCGGTCTGTTCCGGTTTGAGTCCTTTTTGAGCCTGTCAAAACAGGTTTGAACCGGTCTTGCTCAGTTTGAGTACGGTTTGAGCTGGTCAAAATCGGATTGAGCCAGTCTGGTCCGGTTTGAGTCCGGTTTGAGCCAGTCAAAACAGGTTTGAGCCGGTCTGGTCCAGTTTGAGTGCGGTTTGAGCCGATCAAAATTGGTTTGAGCCGGTCTGGCCTTGTTTGATCTGGTCAAAACCCGTTTGAGTCCGGTTTGAGCCGGTCAAAACCGGTTTGAGCCGGTCTGGTCCGGTTTGAGTCTGGTTTGAGTCCGGTTTGTGCCGGTTTGGTCCAGTTTGAGCCGGTCAAATCTGGTTTGAGCCCGTCTCGTCCGGTTTGAGCCGGTGAAAACTGGTTTGAGTTGGTCTAATACGGTCAAAACATGTTTGAGCCGGTCTGCTCGGATTTGAGTCCAGTTTGAGTGTGGTTTCAGCCAGTCAAAGTCGGTTTGAGCCGGTCTGTTTCGTTTTGAGTCCGGTTTGAGCCAGTCAAAACAGGTTTGAGCCGGTCTGGTCGGTTTGAGTCCGTTTGAGCCAGTTTGAGCGGTCTGGTCCGGTTTGAGCCGGTCAAAACCGGTTTGAGCCGGTCTGGTCGGTTTGAGCCGTCAAAACTGGTTTGAGCCGGTCTGGTCTGGTTTGAGATGTCAAAACCGACTGGAACCAGTCTGGGCGGTTTGAGTCGGTTTGAGCCAGTCAAAACCGGTTTGAGCCGGTCTGGCCTTGTTTGATCTGGTCAAAACCAGTATGAGTCGGTTTGAGCCGGTGAAAACCGGTTTGAGATGTTCTGGTCCTGTTTCAGCCGATTTGAGCCGTTCTGGACTGGTGTGAGCCAGTTTGAGCTGGTCTGTTCCTGTTTGAACCGGTCTGTTCCTGTTTGAGTCCGATTTGAGCCGTTCAAAACCGGTTTGAGCTGGTCTAGTCCGGCATGAGTCCGGTTTCAGCCGGTCACAACCAGTTTGAGCCGGTCTGTTCCGGTTTGAGTCCTTTTTGAGCCTGTCAAAACAGGTTTGAACCGGTCTTGCTCAGTTTGAGTACGGTTTGAGCTGGTCAAAATCGGATTGAGCCAGTCTGGTCCGGTTTGAGTCCGGTTTGAGCCAGTCAAAACAGGTTTGAGCCGGTCTGGTCCAGTTTGAGTGCGGTTTGAGCCGATCAAAATTGGTTTGAGCCGGTCTGGCCTTGTTTGATCTGGTCAAAACCCGTTTGAGTCCGGTTTGAGCCGGTCAAAACCGGTTTGAGCCGGTCTGGTCCGGTTTGAGTCTGGTTTGAGTCGGTTTGAGCGGTTTGAGCTGGTCCAAACCGGTTTGAGCCGGTCAAATCTGGTTTGAGCCCGTCTCGTCCGGTTTGAGCCGGTGAAAACTGGTTTGAGTTGGTCTAATACGGTCAAAACATGTTTGAGCCGGTCTGCTCGGATTTGAGTCCAGTTTGAGGCGGTAAAAACCGGTTTCAGTCTGGTTTGAGCCGGTCTGTTCCATACCGGTTTGAATCCGGTTTAAGCTGATCAAAACCAGTTTGAGCTGTTCTGGTTCGGTTTGAGACGTTCAAAACCGGTTTGAGCCGGGGTAATATGGTCAAAACAGTTTTGAGCCGGTCTGGTCTGGTTTGAGTCCGGTTAGAGTCCGGTTTGTGCCGGACTGGTCCAGTTTGAGCCGGTCAAAACCGGTTCGAGCCCGTCTCGTCCGGTTTGAGCCAGTCAAAACTGGTTTGAGCCGGTCTAATATGGTCAAGACATGTTTGAGCCAGTCTGCTCGGATTTGAGTCCGGTTTGAGGTGGTAAAAACCGGGTTCAGTCCGGTTTGAGCCGGTCTGTACCGTTCAGGTTTGAATTCGGTTTAAGCCAATCAAAACCGGTTTGAGCCGGTCTGGTTCGGTTTGAGACAGTCAAAACCGGTTTGAGCCGGTCTAATACGGTCAAAATAGGTTTGAGCCGGTCTGGTCCAGTTTGAGTCCGGTTTCAGCCTGTCAAAACCGGTTTGAGCCTATCTGGTCGGGTTTGAGTTCTGTTTGAGCAGGTCAAAACCGTTTTGAGCCGATCTGGTCCGGTTTCATCCGGTCAAAACTTGTTTGACACGGTTTGAGACGGTCAAAACCGGTTTGAGCCGGTCTGGTGGGGTTTGATCCGGTTTGAGCTGTTCTGGTCTGGTTTGAGCCGTTCAAAAACGGTTTTAGCCGGTCCGGTCCGATTTTAGTCCGGATTGAGCCGGTCAAAACCAGTTTCAGCCGGTCTGGTTCGGTTTGAGCCGATCTGGTCCGGTTTGAGCCTGTCAAAACCGGTTGGAACAGGTCTGGGCCTGTTTGAGTCCGGTTAGAGACGGTCAAAACCGGTTTGAGCCGGTCTGGCCTGCTTTGATCTGGTCAAAACCCGTATGAGTTCGGTTTGAGCCAGTTAATACCGGTTAGAGATGTTCTGGTCTGGTTTGAGCCGGTTTGGACCGTTCTGGTCTAATTTTAGCCGGTTTGAGCCGGTCTGTTCCTGTTTGAGCCGGTCTTTTCCAGTTTGTGTCCGATTTGAGCCGTTCAAAACCGGTTTGAGCCGGTCTGGTCTGGTTTGAGTCTGGTTTGAGCCAGTCAAAAAACGTTTTAGCTGGTCTGGTCCGGTTTGAGTCCGGTTTGAGCCGGACAAACTGGTTTGAACTGGTCTGGCCTGGTTCGATCTGGTCAAAACCCGTTTGAGTCTGGTTTGAGCCGGTCAAAACTGGTTTGAGGCGTTCTGGTCCGGTTTCATACGGCTTGAGGCAGTCTGGTCTCGTTTGAGCCGGTTCAAACAAGATTTAGCCGGTCTGGTCCGGTTTGAGTCCGGTTTGAGCCGTTCAAAACCTGGTAGACCCGGTCTTGTCTGTAATGAGATCGTTAAAACCGGTTTGAGCCAGTCTAAGAGGCGGTCTGGTGCGGTTTGATCCAATTGGAGGCGGTCAAACATGTTTGAGTCCGTTTTGAGGCGGTCTGGTCCGTTCCGGATTGAGCCGGTCAAAACTGGTTTGAGCCGGTCTGGCCTGGTTTGATCCGGTTTGAGCCGGTCCGGTCCGCTTTTAGTCCGGTTTGAGCCTGTCAAAACTGGTTTCAGCTGGTCTGGTTCGGTTTGAGCCGGTCTGGTCCGGTTTGAGCCTGTCAAACCCGGTTGGAACTGGTCTGGGCCTGTTTGAGTCTGGTTTGAGCCGGTCAAAACCGGTTGGAGCCAGTCTGGCCTGGTTTGATCTGGTCAAAACACGTTTGACTCTGGTTTGAGTCGGTCAAAACTGGTTTGAGCCGTTCTGGTCCGGTTTGAAACGGCTTGAGGCAGTCTGGTCTCGTTTGAGCCGGTTCAAACAAGATTTAGCCGGTCTGGTCGGTTTGAGTCCGGTTTGAGCCGTTCAAAACCTGGTAGACCCGGTCTTGTCTGTAATGAGATCGTTAAAACCGGTTTGAGCCAGTCTAAGAGGCGGTCTGGTGCGGTTTGATCCAATTGGAGGCGGTCAAACATGTTTGAGTCCGTTTTGAGGCGGTCTGGTCCGTTCCGGATTGAGCCGGTCAAAACTGGTTTGAGCCGGTCTGGCCTGGTTTGATCCGGTTTGAGCCGGTCCGGTCCGCTTTTAGTCCGGTTTGAGCCTGTCAAAACTGGTTTCAGCTGGTCTGGTTCGGTTTGAGCCAGTCTGGTCCGGTTTGAGCCTGTCAAACCCGGTTGGAACTGGTCTGGGCCTGTTTGAGTCTGGTTTGAGCCGGTCAAAACCGGTTGGAGCCAGTCTGGCCTGGTTTGATCTGGTCAAAACACGTTTGACTCTGGTTTGAGTCGGTCAAAACTGGTTTGAGCCGTTCTGGTCCGGTTTGAAACGGCTTGAGGCAGTCTGGTCTCGTTTGAGCCGGTTCAAACCAGTTTTATCTGGTCGGGTACGGTTTGAGTCCGGTTTCAGCCCGTCAAAACCGGTTTGAGCCATTCTGGTCAGGTTTTAGCTGGTTTGAGCCGGTTTGGTCGGGTTAGAGCCGGTCTGGTCGGGTTTGAGCCGGTCAAAACCGGTTTGAGCCCGTCTCGTCCGGTTTGAGCTGGTCAAAACCGGTTTGAGCCGGTCTGCTGCTGTTTGATCCGGTTTGAGCTGGTCTGGTCCGGTTCGATTAGATTTGAGCCAGTCAAAACCGGCTTGAGACTATCTGGTCGGGTTTGAGTCCCGTTTGAGCAAGTCAAAACTGTTTTGAGCTGGTCTGGTACGGTTTCATCTGGTCAAAACTGGTTTGAGACGGTTTGAGCCGTTAAAAACCGGTTTGAGCCAGTCTGGTGGGGTTTGATCCGGTTTGAGCCGTTCTGGTCCGGTTTGAGCCGTTGAAAACCGGTTTGAGACTGTCCGGTCCGGATTTAGTCAGGTTTGAGCCTGTAAAAACCGGTTGGAACCGGTCTGGGCCTGTTTGAGTCCGGTTTGAGCTGGTCAAAACCGGTTTGAGCCGGTCTGGCCTGCTTTGATCCAGTCAAAACCCGTATGAGTCCGGTTTGAGCTGGTGAAAACCGGTTTGAGATGTTCTGGTCCGGTTTGAGCCGGTTTGAGCCGGTCTGGTCTAGTTTGAGCCAGTTTGAGACGGTCTGTTCCTGTTTGAGCCGCTCTGTTCCTGTTTGAGTCCGGTTTGACCCGTTCAAAACCGGTTTGAGCCTGTCTAGTCCGGTTTGAGTCTGGTTTAAGCCGGGCAAAACCGGTTTGAGCCGGTCTGGTCCGGTTTGAGTCCGGTTTGAGCCGGTCAAAAGCGGTTTGAGCCGGTCTGGCCTGGTTTGATGCGTTTTGACCCAGTCCTGTCAGGTTTTATTCCGGTTTGAGCCGGTCAAAACCGGTTTCTGCCGGTCTGGTTCGGTTTCATCCAGTCTGGTCCGGTTTGAGCCCGTCAAAACCGATTGGAACCGGTCTGTGCCGGTTTGAGTCCGGTTTGAGCCAGTCAAAACCGGTTTGAGCCGGTCTGGCCTGGTTTGATCTGGTCAAAACCCGTATGAGTCCGGTTTGAGCTTGTGAAAACCGTTTTGAGATGTTCTGGTCCGGTTTGAGCCGGTTTCAGGCATTCTGGTCACGTGTGAGCCGGTTTGAGCTGGTCTGTTCCTGTCTGAGCCGGTCTGTTCCTGTGTGAGTCCGCTTTGAGTCCGCTTTGAGCCATTCAAAACCAGTTTGAGCTGGTCTGGTCCGGTTTCGGTCCGGTTTGAGCCAGTCATAAAAGTTTGAGCCAGTCTGGTCTGGTTTGAGTCCGGTTTGAGCCGTTCAAAACCGGTTTGAGCCGGACTGGCCTGGTTTGGTCTGGTCAAAACCCGTTTGACTCTGGTTTGAGGCCGTCAAAACTGATTTGAGCCGTTTTGGTCCGGTTTGATCCCGTTTGAGCCAGTCTGGTCTGGTTTGAGCCCGTTCACACCGGTTTTAGCCAGTCTGGTACGGTTTGAGTCCGGTTTGAGCCGTTCAAAACCTGGTAGACTCGGTCTGGTCCATAATGAGATGGTTAAAACCGGTTTGAGCCAGTCTAAGAGCCAGTCTGGTGCGGTTTGATCCGGTTGAGCCGTTCAAAACATGTTTGAGTCCGTTTTGAGGCGGTCTGGTCCGTTCCGGTTTGAGCCGGTCAAAACCGGTTTGAGCCGGTCTGGCCTGGTTTGATCCGGTTTGAGCCGGTCCGGTCAGGTTTTAGTCCGGTTTGAGACGGTGAAAACCGGTTTGAGCCGGTCTGGTCCGGTTTGAGCGTGTCAAAACCAATTGGAACCGGCCTGGGCCGGTTTGAGTCCGTTTTGAGCCAGTCAAGACCGGTTTGAGCCCTTCTGGCCAGGTTTGATCTGGTCAAAACCAGTATGAGTCCGGTTTGAGCCGGTGAAACCCGGTTTGAGATGTTCTGGTCCGGTTTGAGCCAGTTTGAGCCGGTCAGGTCTGGTGTGAGCCGGATGGAGCCTGTCTGTTCCTGTTTGAGCCGGTCTGTTCCTGTTTGAGTCTGGTTTGAGCCATTCAAAACCGGTTTGAGCCGGTATAGTCCAGTTTGAGTGTGGTTTCAGCCAGTCAAAGTCGGTTTGAGCCGGTCTGTTTCGTTTTGAGTCCGGTTTGAGCCAGTCAAAACAGGTTTGAGCCAGTCTGGTCCGGTTTGAGTCCGGTTTGAGTCCGGTTTGTGCCGGTCTGGTCCAGTTTGAGCCGGTCAAAACCGGTTTGAGCCGTTCTGGTCTGGTTTCAGTCCAGTTTGAGCCGGTCTGGTTTGAGCCGGTTTGAGTCCAGTTTGAGCCAGTCTGTTCGGTTTGAGTCCGGTTTGAGCCAGTCAAAACCGGTTTCAGTCCGGTTTGAGTCTGGTTTGAGCCATTCAAAACCGGTTTGAGTCCGGTTTGAGCCGATCAAAACCAGTTAGAGCCGGTCTGGTTCGGTTTGAGCGGTTTGAGCCGGTCAAAACCGGTTTGAGCCAGTCTACTCGGTTTGAGTCCGGTTTCAGCTGGTCAAAACCGGTTTGATCCGGTCTGTTCGGTTTGAGTCCAGTTTGAGCCAGTCAAAACTGGTTTGAGCTGGTCTGGTCGGTTTGATCCGGTCAAAACTGGTTTGAGACGGTTTGAGCCGTTAAAACCGGTTTGAGCCAGTCTGGTGCGGTTTGATCCGGTTTGAGCCGTTCTGGTCCGGTTTGAGCCGTTGAAAACCGGTTTGAGACTGTCCGGTCCGGATTTAGTCAGGTTTGAGCCGGTCTGGTCGGTTTGAGTCGGTTTGAGCGGTCAAAACCAGTTTGAGTCCGGTTTGAGTCCGGTTTGAGCCAGTCAAAACCGGTTTGAGCGGTCTGGCCTGGTTTGATCTGGTCAAAACCCGTTTGAGTCCGGTTTGAGCCAGTGAAAACCGGTTTGAGATGTTCTGGTCGGTTTGAGCGGTTTGAGTCGGTCTGGTCCTGTTTGAGCCAGTCTGTTCCTGTTTGAGTCTGGTTTGAGACATTCAAAACCGGTTTGAGCGGTCTGGCCTGGTTTGAGTCGGTCTGGTCCTGTTTGAGCCGGTCAAAACCGGTTTGAGCCTGTCTGTTCCTGTTTGAGTCCGGTTTGAGCCGGTCAAAACCGGTTTGAGCGGTCTGGCCTGGTTTGAGACTGGTTTGAGCAGGTCAAAACCGTTTTGAGCCGGTCTGGTCCAGTTTGAGCTGGTCTAATACGGTCAAAACATGTTTGAGTCCGTTTGAGCCGGTCAAAACCGGTTTGAGCGGTCTGGTCGGTTTGAGTCCAGTTTGAGCCGGTCAAAATCGGTTTGAGCCGGTCTGGCCTGGTTTGATTTGGTCAAAACACGTTTGAGTCCGTTTTGAGCTGGTCAAAACCGTTTTGAGCCGGTCTGGTTCGGTTTGAGCCGGTCTGGTCCGGTTTGAGTCGGTTTGAGCCTGTCAAAACCGGTTTGAGCCGGTCTGGCCTGGTTTGAGTCCGGTTTGAGCCAGTCAAAACCGGTTTGAGCCGGTCTGGCCTGGTTTGATCTGGTCAAAACCGTATGAGACCAGTTTGAGCTGGTGAAAACCGGTTTGAGATGTTCTGGTCCTGTTTGAGCCGGTTTGAGCCGTTCTGGTCTGGTGTGAGCCGGTTTGAGCTGGTCTGTTCCTGTTTGAGCCGGTCTGTTCCTGTTTGAGTCCGGTTTGAGCCGTTCAAAACCGGTTTGAGCCGTCTGGTCCGGTTTGAGTCTGGTTTGAGCCAGTCAAAATCGGTTTGAGCGGTCTGGCCTGGTTTGATCTGTTCAAAACCCGTATGAGACCAGTTTGAGCTGGTCTGGTCCGGTTTGAGCTGTTCAAAACCTGGTTTGAGCCGGTTTGAGCCAGTTTGAGCCGGTCTGGTCTGGTTTGAGCCGGTTTGAGCTGGTCTGTTACTGTTTGAGCCGGTCTGTTCCTGTTTGAGTCCAGTTTGAGTCGGTCAAAACCGGTTTCAGCCGGTCAAAACGGTTTGAGCCGGTCTGTTCGGTTTGAGTCCGGTTTCAGCCAGTCAAAACCGGTTTGAGCCGGTCTGGCCTGGTTTGATCGGTTTGAGCGGTTTGAGCCGGACTGGCCT